>JAOVYV010000002.1:4763144-4773167 GCA_025674545.1 Hassar affinis | reverse complement strand
GTCCAATTTAGCCATGAAACCTCCCACACTAAAATGACAGGTGTTTCAGTTTCATTGTCTAACCCCTGTATATATTGTCTTGTCTACTGTTGACTGCATATTCTGTGCATCTGTGCTGTACGTGTACCTTTTTCCCTTGTAGTTGGCTCTTGTTCTCCTCGCGGAAGTGCTTGGTCCCGTACGCTTTCTGTTGATATGGAGAATGTGTGTGAAGAAGAGCCTCATATTCTTTGCTTTGGTGGGCCTTTGAGAAAGGCAAAAACCTAGTCAGGTTGGGGGAAAAATTAATTAATATTTATGAAATAGTCAGAGTAATTATTAAAAAAAACTATTAATGAACATAAGGATTAGAGCTTGAATGTAAAAAAAATTGTAAAATGTTCAGATCAAAAATCCATATTGCTTGAGTTGCCACAATCAGCAGCAGAGATTTAATTAGAGTCCTAAATTGCAGTAATAGCCTGTAGTTCTCTCTAGTACTTTCTCTCCCAGCTAATGTTTCAACCCTTATACATCAACATGTCGGCTGATTCCTCCCCTGGAACCGCAATGGATTCCAGTCCAAATCGGAATGGCTTCTTAATCGCTTGATTTCTTGTGGGTTGTTAGAGTCGCCTGTGTGTTTGTTGGGCACTTGTTCAATGCAAATGGCTGTTACTTAGGAAAAATGCCAGATGTTAATTACAGCGAGGTTGATTTTGTAAATTGCACCCAAGACACATTGCCTGGAGGAAGATTTATCCAGCGCAGTACAAGAGGTGTCTGCACGAGCATGGCTAAACGTCCTCTGGGCATTGGCTTGGCTCATCACAAAACAAACAAACAACCAACAATTCTGGCACTTCCTCCCTGCTTTTTCTGCACTAAAAAGCCCTTTTATTCCCCACACTTGTCATACTCATAAGTTTTTAATGATGATTTGACAACGAACACAGGTGTTAAATTGTACATTTGAATGCAGTTAAATAACGATATATATAACTATACTGGAGATAGTTCGATCATACACACGCCTTATGCAAACATGGAACTGTCACTGAACAGGAAAAAAGAACATGCCACTTATCAGAGCACTTTGTAAAAGGTAAACTGTCTATAAATCATTCCTGGCATATGGATACTTTATAATTGCCTCTTCTCCTGTGGGTAATCATGCATGGGCGGGGGCTTGGATATGATATGATTGGTGGGGGAAACAAAAAAGTAAAATACGGTTAGATTTCACAATGGAAGAAAGTGAACAGCAATAACAATAACAATAAGAATCAGCATGATTTGGTTATTTCGTCTCCCTATACACCTCAGGGCGAGAACCTATGAATAATACCCTAATAAAAAATTATGACCTAATAGCCTAATGAAGGAGCACAAAAATAACTGATAAAAATTTTGATGGGGCAGTAAAAAAGTTTGCATCAAACACAGCACTTTAAATAATGGCCTCATACATACATCCTTCCCCACTAGAGACACCAGCCGCTCCTGCAAGACAGATTACAGTGCAACTCATGCTAATGTGCACATGGGACAGACAGCGCAGAGTAAAAATTAATGTGGCCCCAATGTCCTCGAATACACAATGCTTCTGCTGCTAGCCGGCTGTTTCACTTACTGCTTTCATTGCCTCTGAATTGCATTTTAATAGGCTAGTTTTTATTCATTCAAAGCCATTAAGGGGAGTTTGGCTTCCTCACAGGGGATCTCTTGGCAGGGTGAGGTAGTGTGCAGTGACAACACACCAGGCAGCCACCAAACAGAGAGGAAAAAGGGGGAAAGATAGTGATAGAGAGACAGAGAAAGTGTGTGTGTGTGTGTGTGACAAAGTTTTCTTTCTCACATTTTACATGGCATTTAAGGCTTTGCAGACTAAAGCATGGTAAGCTTAATCTTATTTGTGCAGTGTAGGAATTTTATCCTTTTATAGCAAATGCTGTAGAATGTCAAGACACAAAGCAAGTTTAATTTCTCTCATCACTTCAATTATAGTAGCTACAGTCGTGACCTCACCAGCCTATTTTTATTCTCCCTCTTAATTAAGAGTTAAAAATGAAATGAAATGCAGCTTGTCATGTTAGCGAGAAACTGGGAAGCACAAAGTCAGCTATCCTGAAGACTTTTCCACAAACTTACAGAGTTCTAGTAATGTCAGATACTGTAAATCTCTATTTTCCAAAAAACACCATATCAACAGTCATACACTACATAAAAAGTAAAAAAAAATAGTACATTCATAACAATATGAATAATCAGTCTAAATCAGGCTGCAAGGCTCCAAGCAAATTAAAGCCAAATATTGCCAAAAAGTCAAACTTTCAGCTTCGATGTCTACTTCATATCAAAGTTCCTTTAATTTGTCACGATACACCCCGTTATTGTCTGAATGAGAAGTTTCGTACATGTATTTTAATTGAAATTAAGATGCTTAAGAGGTTTAGGGAATTACTGAGAAAAGAACGAGCTGGACGCCAGATCAAAAAACATAAACGCACCTCGGCATGCCTCAGTGCTACATGTACAACACCGTTTGCACAGTAACGACCTCTCGTCTATCAGCCTGGCTGCACTGGTCTGCATTAATGGGGTTAGCTAATTTACTGTTTGAAGTCGGAGCCATCCTGATTAAAACACTACACACTAAGCGTGTTATTTAAATAAATGGAAGGGCTTTCAAACTAAATTGTTAAAGGAATATTGTTTCAAAATGTTATTATGATAATCCAGTGTAATCATTTTATTCTTGAGAGGCATTCTAATACTGTTTCAGCAAGGATGGACTATGTGTGGTAGGACATTAATAGCTGAGAAGGCTGTTTTTTATTCAAGACTGCAGGCATTTTCTCGCTAACTTGTTTAAAAGTGGCCCCTTCTGAGTTTTTACCATCTGTTCTGAAGTTTGCAAGGATAAAGCTCTGTTGCCCTTTAAGCCAGAGTTGGAGCTCTTTTAAATAAAACACAACAACTTTCAAGCTACTGGAAAACCAGCAGCAGGCATTTAGATATCCAAATTTATGACATCTGAATCTGAAATGCAGTGTGACGTGTTGTCTGCTGTCAGTATTTGAGAATACAGATACACACTGAACCCCCAGCACTGACCAATGAGTGCTCACTGAATTTGCGTAATCCTGTTAAAACCATGACTACATTCTGGCTTTGTCAAAGCCGGATTTACGTGTGTGTATATCTTAGATTTCACTCATAACCAGCCTTGGTCTAAAAGCTCTTGTGTTGCATGGATGTCTGTGGGACTCACGGCTGGTCGCTGAGGCGAGTCCTCCACTCACGCTGCCGCAGCTCCTCTCTGGCCTCCTCCAGGGCCGTGATGGATGTGGCCACGCGCAGACTCGGCTCCAGGGGCCGCTGGCGCTGCTGCTGAACCTCTGCAGCTGGCCTGAAAGGCCCCTGACATGAATGGGGAGGGATAACGTAAATGTTTTATTGCTCACCCTACTTGTTATTGATGATTCCCTCTTGCAGCCAACTGGCCCCCAGGCTCTGCTACTGCTGTGGTATTAAAGCTCAGTTCTAGTGATGCTAAAGGCATGATGACCATGAACGGGATTAGGGTTAAAAAAAGGTATAAATATTTCACCTTATGGTACCACACACACCAAAGTCATTTTATTTTATAGCGTAGCATTTGCTACACTCTCTTATTTCAAAAGGGTATGGACACAACACTAAAATCTTAAATTAGATTTTAGATCGATTTAAGATTTTAGATTTTAAGTCTATTTTTAAGGAATCACAGAATATTTAAATGAGATTAAAATCTTAAAATACTTTTTCTTTTGACTTTTTCTTCTTCTTTTAAAAAGCAGAGTAGTCTCCTGAGTTTTACAATAATCATTTCAAAAGCTAAACCAGAAAAAAATTCATTGTAATTATTTATACTAGTAAAACATAAATATAGTAATTAATATTATATTATATTACATTATATTATATTATATTACATTATATTATATTATATTATATTATATTATATTATATTATATTATATTATTATGAAGAAAGTGTGTTTCTTTAAGGCGAGTGGCAGTGAATTAAGAACACACAGGTACAGATGAAATCACAAGGTGTTATGTACACGGTATCTTGTTGGTCAGCAGTCTTGCTTTGCTCAGGGATGGAAAGCTTCTCCCTGCTGGCCAAAATTACCTCTAGTTTTTGTTGCTCTTTGTTTCTTAATGTGACCTTCAGACATTGTGGTTGCTAATTCATGCAGGCACAAATGCCCTTGATGCTATCGAGACCAGACCAGCACCCCAGCACTGACCAATTCCCTGGCTTCCCCAAATGGCACACATAATCAATCCATCACTGACCACCCTGATGCTTATCACAGGGAAGAAAGTTCCAATGAGTAAGAGAGAGGGTTTTTGTAGGGGTGTAAACTAGATAAATAATACACACTTTCTCTTTGTCTGTTTGTCTGTCTGTTTGAATATCAACTAAGTGGGCTCTGCTGTCTCCATCTGGCCTTTAGAAAAGAAATGACTCATGCCTCATTTCTGCTCATTTAAGTTTTACGCTAATAAAAAGCAGCAATGAGAATCCGTCACCATAAAAGTTATGCATTTTAAATAACACATATGCAAATATGTAATGTCAAATTCCTCTCACAGCTGGACAAGATGACAAGCTAGATCTGGCAAAGCTTACAAACAATGTCTTTTTCTGAAATGTCTTTCCATTACCGAACAGAAAACCAGTTGATAAGATTCACTGTTTTGTTGTGCACATATCTGAATACTGAATGGTGGATCAGGATACTGATCCACCATCCACTCCTGACTACCAGTAGTTCAAATTTGTCCTCTGTGGAGTACATGTGTAAACCTGAATATCTCCCACGCCCTGCACACTACTGAATTAACTCCTTTTGCAATCTACAGAGGACATTTAGGGCTTTTCAATGATACCAAATGTGAAGGGGTGGGGCTTTGGTACCTTTCTCTTCCTCTTACAGGAAAATGGCATCCGTCAGTGCAAGCACATTTTATGGAAAGAGGAAAAGTAAGTGCACAATACTTTTTATTGAGCAAATTGTGGCTTGAAATGTTGTTTGCATATTTTATATAAGTCTCTTTACAACACATTTAAACATTGTTTGAATTATTTTAACTGTATTTTAGCATAGTTTGTAAATGTTTAAAAAATGTCCTCTGTAGTGGACATTTGTAGTTATTTCTTCCATTTTGTTGGAATGACATATTTCACCATATGCACCTCAATGTACTTTTTGTCCAATAAATGGCATTTCAAATGGCTAATTAGTAATGAACCAGTTAGCTAAATGAATGAATGAATGAAGTGTATCCCACTTGCTTTCTGTGTCTTGGTTCCTCTACAGCTATTATTATCTTACCTACAAAACTACCTACAAATTCTGTTCGTTTCATAGTTTTCCTGCTAAAATCACATTAAAACATGCAGTAAATGTTATATCCTGAGTTGATCTGAGCAGTTCTGTTTATTATTATTTCTTCCATTTTGTTGGAATGACATATTTCACCATATGCACCTCAATTTACTTTTTGTCCAATAAATGGCGTTTCAAATGGCTGATTAGTATTAGCACTTTTTAATAAAAGTTTCTTCTTGTAACTCAAACAGCTTGATATGCATTGTTAATACTAGTAAATAATTCTTATCAACTATGAAGCTTTATTTCTTAACTAGCCATGTTATTTAGGACATGCCCGCATTAGATTAGATGTCTAGATGTTAGGAAACCATGCACAGACATGTACAGAGATGGAGTGACTCTACCTGTGGTGTCTTATGTATTGGTGGCAGTTTCTCTATGCTGGACGAGAAGCCAGATGACTGCTGGTTGGTTTCTTTAGGAGCAGATCTTGTCCGCAAAGGTTTTACTGTCCTTAACCTCCGCTCCATTTCATCAGGCTCTGGTCGGAACGGTGAGTTGAACACACCTGGGCGCTGCAAATGACACACGTGCACACATGTACACACACATCACTAACACAGTACTTAGGCATTTAAATGATCCCAGTGGCCTTGAGATGCCTCATTTGGGTGTTTTTTTCATTCTCACTTTCCACCGATTCTCTTGCAATCTGATCGCCTCCTTATTGAAGGCACCCAAGCAAAACCTGCTCTAAAATGCACACGGTCTTACTGACAATGAACCTGCTTTTAATCACTCAACCTCAGCAAAACAATTATACTTGTCACCTCCCGTGAATAGACATATATCTATCACTGCAGAGCCTGTCAAGTCCTCCAACTAGCATGAATGTTAGGTTCCTCCAGGGATTTTAACCTTGCCAGGTGACCTGGCTGGAGTATCTAGCTGTTATCCCAGGGATTTTCCATACCATATTCATGTATAATTGAACTGTGCTACTATGGATGCTAATATCAACAGCTAATGAACCACTTGTCAGGCTTTATTTTCTGATGATACTGCATCTGTTTGGGGGTGGGGTGGGGGATTTGGTGCACACTGTAAACTCCCAACTTGCCACAGTCTTCCAGGAAAAGAGCAATGATGTTGACCCTCATACTGAGCAACTACATCTATGTCAGCACAGCCACTTTTGTCCAGCAGAATTTTCTCTGGTTAACGATGAACCGTTGGAGACCCATTCATTTCCTTCAGACAAGGTCAGACTGTGGGAACAGAAGTTGCCTAGCACACACACGCAGCGTGCAAGTGACTAAGAGAAAGTGCCTGAGAGAGAAAGTGAGAGAAACAGAGTGCTTCTCCTAAAGATAGTAATGCCATTCTTGCTTTATAGTGGGTTGAACATAAGGTTCATGACCTTTTCAACTGCTTTTTATGTACTGTGCTGAATAACATGAAATGTGTTTAAGTGCAATGTTTATTGCACCCTGGTCCTGGAAATCTACCATTGTACAAAATTGCGTTCCGGCGCTAATGATCCGGCTAATGAGGGAGGCTGATTATCTGCAGCAGATGTGTTGGATTAAGGTATAGGAATGTAGATTTGGGCTGGGGATCACTGATTTCAATAGTGGACAAACACTATAGCCAGTGACCCCCACCCCAATCCTTTCCCCCTTTCAATCCCTTATCACGCTGCTTCCTCACATCTGTTCTCCATTCGCCATTAGCTGATACGTTTTATTACTTAATTTCTGCACACTGGCTGCAGAGTGCTGCCAACGGCATCTTCATGCCCTAATGGCCAATGAAGTAGATGTAACCCTGGTGAGAAAATGACACAGAAAAACATCGGCTAATCACCATGGGAAGGTGTAAATCTGTCCAACACCGAATCAACCGACCAGTGCACCGTTTTCAAATGAACCAGTTAGCTAAATGAATGAATGAAGTGTATCCCACTTGCTTTCTGTGTCTTGGTTCCTCTACAGCTATTATTATCTTACCTACAAAACTACCTACAAATTCTGTTCGTTTCATAGTTTTCCTGCTAAAATCACATTAAAACATGCAGTAAATGTTATATCCTGAGTTGATGTGAGCAGTTCTGTTTATTAGCACACTTTTTCATCTGCAGATTACCTGCTCTCGTTAATGAAAGATCCCAACAGTTTGCTGTGATAAACTGTGTCAAATGAAATCAGGGAGAAAACTGGCATACAACCTAAAACTGCAAATACGGATCATTCAGAGCTTGAAAACACTGAAGACCATAAAGAAAAAAAACCACAAGCACAAACATGGAAAGAAAATGACTGGGGAAAAGAATTTCAGCTTGTAGATGTGAATAAAATAAAGACAATAAAATAAAGACAAATGATTAAACTTGCACTTAAACGCTGTTTCTGTTACTTGGGTTCTGAACATATGAAATCTGACATATTGGTCTTGGTTTCTTGGTTTCATCATTTAAAAGAATTAAATGTGGCTTTGTGGCTTTACCCGGATTTTGACTTTACCTTGACTTTGATTTTGAGGAAATTACTAATGAAATATTCCATAGTCCTTATTTGAGTCACTGTGTGCTGCCCTGCAGCTGTACTGTCTGAGACACCAGCAGCTGATCTCAGGCTAAATCTTTCTAATATAATGGCATATTCTGGCACATTTCAATAACTTAAATCACGGTTAAAAACACAACTTGTGTCTTTTCTATTATAATGCCGCTCACAAGAGTCCTGGTAGTCCATTACTGTAAACATTAATGCTTAGAATCTGAACAGATTTTGGTGTATATGTGTGTGTGTGTGTGTGTGTGTGTGTGTGTGTGTGTGGGTGGGTGGTGCTGACCTGTTTGGTGCTGACAAGGAAGTGAAGTCGTTGAGCTTGCATGTATTTCTCCTGCTCCTCTCTTTCCATGGCAATGCGCTCTCTTTCTTTTTTCTGGTGCTCTGCTAATTCCTCTAGTTCTCTCCTAGAAATAAAACCCGCATTTATTCCCTTCAAAAATCAGAACTAGTCTTTATAGGCAAATAAATCAATTTCAACAACAAATGATAGTGACGTTATAGTTTTTATATCATGTTTGCAAAATGTAAAAATGATTTTCTATACAAATGTGCGGAAAGTAATCTGCATTTGTGTTATATTACACACACACACACACACATGCAGAACAGACCGCATACAGTATACAATAATAAAATCCCCTCTTGGGTCTAATGTAATCTGCACACGAGTGTACAGAAAGAGAGATCAGCCCTTCAGCAGCCTCCTCCCCGAACTCTCACTTTTCAATTATCATTCCCTTTTACATATGATTACAGAACTGAGTATATTGACACTTAAAAATCACCACTTTTGCAGAACCCCCCTTCTTTCCCAGCAGAAGATTAAATTATGAAATGAAATATGTAAAACAGAGACATTTTAGTCTGCAGGAAATGGACTTCTGCATTAATGGTAAGTGAAATCTTCCAGTTAGCTTGATCGTACTCAATATTCTACCTACCCCCTTACCGTGGCAGCTGCCTTATCATACGGGATATGGGAATATTGTCATGATTTAGGAAGCTGAACATTTTATGTTGTGGTGCGGCAATCTGAAGTTTCTGCTTTTGTTGGATGCAGTTCTCATCCAGTTCCTTTTTGTGTGTGTGTGTGTGTGTGTGTGTGTTTGGCACTACAGTCTGTGTGACCTTGCTGACCTATATCTCACACTTATTATTAATTGCACTGTAGTGGACAAAAGCCAAACAGATTTGTAACCGTGGAGGGGATCTCAATCTGTGTCTGAGGAAGGCGATGGGGAAACACATAAAGCTCATTAGTGCTGATGGACCAGTGGGGAGACATGGGAGCAGCTCACACAGATGACCTTTGTGTGTCCTTACACCACAACACATGCGTACCATACACACTTCTAACTCTGAAATAATTTGCACTATGTCTGCTGATTCTCAATGTTACACACAATCCTGCTCTCATAAGCTTTTAACTAAATCTCTTTCACCATGTGTTACGTATCAAGTCCACTCCATTTCTGATTTTCTGAGTACATTAAGTATTTCAAGATTCATGCAATCCATATTCTTTAATTATTTCTTTGTTACTGTGATAAGGCACTTGCCTTAAACACAGATACATGAAAAAAGGGAAACCTGTTTTTCACATGCCCTTGAAAGGTATGCAAGCCTCACAAAAGTAGCCTTACCACAAGCAGTCCATCATCCTCCCTACGCTGCTGAAGAGTTAAAGACCTGCCTTGCTACAACATTGTAGAGACTTTTATCTGATTATGGCTGTAATAATTACCCAGCTGTTTATTACAGATAGAGAAATAATTCATGCAGGAAACAGGCCGTGGTGGCAATGACACTCTGCATTTAGTAAATATGCAAGCAGCTCACTTCTAATTACTCAAGCCCAGAAGGAAGCCCTTATTAAGTAGCAGAACTTTAAGTGTCTTCTTGACAAATGATGAAGTGTTCTATTGCACAAACTCTTGCTGTGGAATTGCTGCGGTGAACTCGGGCCTTGACTTCATTACGATATGCAGAAGGGGGCCGGCAGGATGAAGATGGACACTGTGGCTCCTGTCATGAAGTCTCAGCTAATGAATAGGCATCTACTGAGAAGTAGAGTTTATA
>JAOVYV010000002.1:4461162-4472136 GCA_025674545.1 Hassar affinis | reverse complement strand
GGCCGGCTAGGCACCGGCTCCCCCGTGACCCTGAAAAGGAATAAGCGGCCAAGAAGATGAATGAATGAATGAATAAACTAAATGTAGAGTAGAAGCCCTTGATCCGAATGGTAGTGTCTATATTTCTGTTTTTGTCATCTGAAATTGGAGATGCTTTGAATTCCAAGCATGGGGGCAAATTGTTGAACTAGAGTGTGAACCCCTGTGAAATCGGTTATCAGGACCCACTTATCTGCTGTAGTCACTGTCCAATGGCCATGATGCATCCCACCAGCACCCAGTTATTCACTGGTGGGCACACTGTTAATCCCTTAGTGCCAGGGGAACCCAAGCATTTCCTCAGGGCATTGGTTGTGTCATTCCTTATGCTGTGGCTCTTAAAAAGCTTGGTCAATTTAGTTGTCATTGTGATTCCAAAGCCTAAATTCTCTTCCTTAGGGCTTCCTTGGCCACAGAACAAAAGAAGACTCCAAGTTTTACAACCTGAAGTTCTGAACAATTGCACCTTTGCTGACCAAAAAAATCAGTTATAGATGAGTGAGAGATTGATCCTGGTAATCTGTGAACTATAAAGACGTTAAGTCCGAAGCCTATCCAGATCATTGACTGCTGAAAAAGAAATCCCATGAATCTTACGTGAATCAGTAGAAACGCTTTTGTACAGGAAGGATGAAATGTGGACTATCAAGGCAGCCAAATCAGAAACTTTTCTGTTTGGTTTGTAAAAGTGCTGACTAATGAAATGCTGATTTTAGCTACAGCTTTAGTGCACTGTTGTAGGTTTTCTAATTCTGGCAGGGCAAGGAGGTTAATATGATGGGATGTATCATCAGCAGGTGAGGGATTTCTCACTGTGACCCTAAAGACTGCCGCACAGCAGAGTAATGTTCAACTGCAGTTTACAGAGACAGAATCATGATATATTTTGCCATAAAACCAGACATTACATATATGGTTTTAAGAAAGATATGCATGAAATAATGTTCCATCTTCTGTATGCCTAAGGCAGGGATGATCAACTGGTGGACTGCAGTCTGGATGTGGACCCAGCAAGACCAATCCAAGCACTCAGAAAAATACAGTAGCAGAGTTGATCTATGTAGGTTATAAAAAAATTATTTATTTATCTTCAGTAAAAAAAAAAAAATCCCAATTTTACTAAAAAAGTAACTCAAAAGTTTTACAGTAGTTTTAAGTATTTATGCCAGAATCAAATGACATTTATTTCTTATTGTTTTACAGCAAAATTACAATATCTTTTATACAGTATTTTGTCTGCTTTCTTAATTTACAAAATTATGTACAATGTCAATAATGATCTGTAATTAAATATTTAGCACATTATATAAACGTTTATGTCCATACTAACAATTTAATGTTTTTTTATAATTTTAAGGTAAATCTAAGCACAAAAATTCAGCACCTTAATCAAAGATTAAGATGTTCACGTGTGGTGTAAAGTGAGTTTCTTGGGATAGTCTGACATGAACGTTCAGGTTAAACCTAAAAAATTGCATTGAGTCTTCGTGCTCATGTTCGGTTTTGAAATTTTAGTTGTCTTGCACCTATGCTTAGTTAGTATCAAGCTATTAAACCCCACAGCATGAATTTATACACCATATTTATGCTGCCTGATTGTCCTCTCATGTAGGTATGAGAACACTTTGTTTTGGATTTGAGTGTAAAGGCTAATGCTGGGTAATAGCCAAGCTACTGTTGTGTTTTTCATTAAAGCTGGGTAGCACTGTCGCCTGACAGCAAGACGGTCCTGGGCAGGGGTGGCTCAATGGTTAAGGTGTTGGGTTACTGAATAGAAGGTTGGGGGTTCAAGCCCCAGCACCACCAAGCTGCCCCTGGTGGGCCCTTGAGCAAGGCCCTTAACCCTCAACTGCTCATCTGTATAAATGAGATAAATGTAAGTCACTCTGGATAAGGGTGTCTGCCAAATGCCGTAAATGTAAATGATACCCGGGTGGGGTGGTCTGCAGAACCTTTAGTACTGTCATGTTATCAAATCATTGTAATTCAGGACAAATCTTTAAGATAATAGCTTTTATCTGCAAAACCTTTAATGAAACTTTCTGTAAATGTAGTGCTTTTGTAATTTTTTTTAGAATTAGGAGATTGCATTTCACATTTTCTGTTTTTTGTTTGGCAGCTGGTACAGCCAGTGATTTGTAGTTTATTGATTATTAGGCTAGTACTGTAAGCTGCTGTAGGTCATTAGGAGCACTCCATTAAAAAGAAGCTACACTAGACTGTCTGTGTAAACTAAAGAAACAGTAACTGTACAATTATAACCCAGTGATAAGGCATTCTCAAATACATTTAATACCAGCATGCAATGAAGGTAGAGTCACTTGACATTTTCTATAGAAAAAGATTAACACACAACACAGCCAAAGACACAAGCATGGAGTCTTTATGTAGATACACACACATACACACACACACACCCAAATCAATGTGCCTTAGAAGAGGGGAGGGGGCAACTCACCCAGTCAGTCTTCCCACTCATTGTAGGTACACACTTTTACCCCCGGCTTGTAATGCAGGCTGGGAACTGGCTGTCATCCGAACCCGACTGGCCTGCTCCAGCCAATCCTCTCTCAGGTCCGTTAGTTGATGCCCCAATATTCCCAATAGTCCTATGGTCTATTGAACACAAATCAATAAAAAAATCTGAGCAGATCACCTGCAAAGTACCATGAAACATGTCTGATGGGAGTGGTCACTTTCAGGGTGTCACCCACCCAATAGGAAATGAAAATGCTTTAAATCATAGGGCTTGGCAGTCACCAGAGATTTTGAAGGGATGTGTTTGATACAGAGCATGCTCTGTCACCATCATCAAAACAACAACTGGGGGCATAATGTTTTAAGGAAGTGTGTTGATCTCTTCAATATAGCTCCAGAGACCTTTAGAATCTATATTAAGGTGACCTGTAGCTGTCTGTGTATTATATTTATATACATGTACCCAAAGGTGCACAATAAGGGTGCTGCTTTTGCTGCCTGTCATTTGAACAATTTTATGTGATTTTTTTCAGTGTGCTATATATTGGTCCAATCAGCTAATTTAATTATAAAATTTGTTAAAACATCAAAGGCAGGCACAATCAAAATTAACTGCAAGAGGCTTGGTTAAAGCTCCCAAAAATGATCAAGGGCACACATCTATTTCAGAAACAACAGTTAACCTGAAGCACCACAGCAAAACCTAATCACTTTGACTAGTCTTATTCATAGCCATAAACTTAGCATTAATGGTTATGTATTAAAAGGTTTGTATTAAAAGGTTACCAATCTGCTATATTATTTGCTTATCAGGACCTTTGTAAGCAAGGAATTTTATGTAAGTAGACCTGAATGTGTCTGGTTATATGTCCATCTTTGCTGAGCAGGATGGCATTTGTGGTTGATTAAAAATTGTCAGCCTGGGGTGTAAATAATGAAGGGAGATGGATGGGGAAGAATTCCGCTGTTTGTAGAATGCAGGCTTCATTAATTAGCAGAGGTGTCTGGTCCACGTGTGTGTATTAAACAGCCAGAGTTTGTCTCTGGAGTAACTGGAATGTAAAGGACAGCAGTGGCTTCCTCATTTGCATGCTATCTCCATACACTAAAGCAAAGATAACGTGAATTCTAATACCAGTCTTCATTCCAAACACCCTTGGCATTTCAGGACACCTGAGATTTTAAGACAGGCAAAATCAATGCAATAATAAGAAGAGCCTTAAATTCATGTTTACGTGTACCGTGTAATGAATGTCCCATCATGCAATGCACTGTATGTCATGCAACAGAAGATATAGATAAAGCTGGGTCTGCTAAATAAATATAACATTTCACAATTACTCATTATCTTTGATGCAAAAAGCAAAGGGAAATGCTTCACATAACATTATGCAAAACAATATTTTTTTAAATATTTTTTTATTCTTTACTACTGTCCTCCATCACCTAAACCAGCATCACTAAATATGTGTACTGGTATTGATTCCTCTGAGTAGATGAAGAGTGGTGGTGTGTGTTTTAGAGAGAAGGCATGCAGTTGCCATCAGGCCCCTGCAACTGATCCAAAATGCTGCAGCTCGAATTGTATTCAACCTTCCCAAGTTCAGCCATGTCACACCACTGCTGCGCACCCTTCACTGGCTTCCTGTAGCAGCTCGCGTCAGATATAAAACCCTGATGCTGGCCTACAAAGCCAAAAATGGTCCAGCTCCTCTCTACATGATGATAATGGTCAAAGCTTGATGCGTACCCAGAGCCCTTTGTGCCTCATGTATGGCTCAACTCAACTCACCGTCGTCCAGGACACATGGGAGGCAAGCATCCAGACTTTTCTCTGTTCTGGCACCAAGGTGGTGGAAAGAACTCCCTGAGTGTCCTAACAGTGGAGTCCCTAGCTGTCTTCAAACACCAACTGAAGACCCACCTCTTTTGAGAGCACTTTAATGAGCACTAACTCAAAGCTGCTACCACGCTTATTGTTATTATTTATTATTGTATTTGTTATTGCAGTTATTGTATTCCATATGGCTTGTTTTCACAGGTTTTGTGTAACTTAGGAATACTAGGGTTCTGGGACTTATAACGTCTAATAGGTAGGTCGTGGCTATAAATCTAGCAGTATTATAGCTCAAAGTAACTTGAATTCAGGTCTACCAGCCTGAGCATTGGATAATCCAAGTTGATGACTAAGCACTCTTGTAAGTCGCTCTGGATAAGAGCGTCTGCTAAATGCCATAAATGTAATGCAGTTTCTCTAGCCCTGGTGTGTTTCAAGTAGAATTTTCTTTTTAGCAGTGACATTTCTGTAGATTATTGATTATTAAAAAAAAGCAGTAAGGTGCATTAGGTCATTATGAGCACTTCATTAAAAAATGGTTACGCTACACTGTTGCTGTTCAAATACACTGATAAGGCACTCCCAAACACAATTAAAGCATACCTACTTCAGGGGGCAACTCACCCAATCAGTCTTCCCACTCCTGGTAGGTACACATTTTTACCCTCAACCCATAACGCATGCTGGGAACTGGCTATCCCTCAAACCCAATTGGCCCACACACACCATGACAAAGGAAACTTGCAGAGGTGTTTTGCTAGCATGATCTGGGTCCTATCGCCTATTGAACGCAAATCCATTAAAAAAATCTGACCAGATCACCTGTAAAGTACCATGAAACATGTCTGATGGGAGTGACCACTTTCAGCGTGTCACTCACCCCATAGGAAATGAAAATGCTATAAATCATATGGCTTGGCAGTCACCAGAGATTTTGAAGGGATGTCTTTGACACGAAGTATGCTCTGTCACCATCATCAAAACAACTACTGGGGGCATAATGTTTTAAGGAAGGGTGTTCATCCCTCCACTATAGCTCCAGAGACATGTAGAATCTATGCCAAGGAGAACTATTATATTTATACCCATCTAGCTAAAATAGCAAGATAAGGATGATGAAAGATATTTTTTCCAACACAAATAATCTAAAGAAAACTGTAGTAACCAACTTCCTTGTTATTCTCAAGACACTGAGCTGAGGTAACGTTAATAAATATGTTTTGATAGCTATACTATGATGCCATTTAACAAAAAGAATTTATTGCGTTTGTGACTGAAAATTGCATTATGTGCTCAATGAAGGTTATGCTGGCACATTTTAACTGCTTTTTTATAGGTAAAGTAAGCTACTGCTAATTAGCTTGAGTATTTCGGACACTTTTATGGTTAAGTTTAAAAAGTTAAAACATGCTTGCTTTTACATATTTATTTTTAACAAGAACAATTTAGCAACCGGAAAACAACAGACAGAACAGCCCACAGACACAAACGTATACAGCTCTGGAGAGAGGAGGATGGTGTCACACAGCAACACATTCTACATTCATGGTAGCTTCAAAAACACACTAACAACCCCCCCTCCCCCTACCCCTGCAATGCTTTCTGGGAACCCAAACCCTATTGGCCCACTCCAGCCAATCCTCTCTCAGGTCCGGTGGCTGATACCACAATATACATGTACTGTACGACGATGTTAAAACCACCTGCCTAATATTGTGCAGGTCCACTTGTTTGGCCCAAACAGCTCTGATACATGGAGGTATGGACTCTACATGACCTCTGAAGGTTTGCTGTGGTATCTGGCACCAAACAGCAGATTGTTTAAATCTTTAAGGTTGAGAGGTAGGGCTTCCGTGGATCAGACTTGTTTGTGCAGCATATCCCCCCTGTTCCTCAAACCTTGGCTAAACTATTTTTGCAGTGGTAGCAGGGTGCATTATCCTGCTGAAAAAGGCCACTGCCTTTAGGGAATACCATTACTTTGAAGGGGGGTACTTGTTCTTGAACAAAGTTAGGTAGGTGGTACATGTCAAAGCAGCACCTAATGTACATGAATACCAGGAGCTGAGATTTCCCAGCATAATATTCCCAGAACATCATACTGTCTCTGCAGGCTTACCTTCCTACCGTGCATCCTTGTGTCATTTCTTCACCAAGGATGGTAAACCCACTGGCTGTCCACATGATGTAACAGAAAACATGAATCATATTTCAGACCAGAACACCTTTGATGCTTGTGTGCCCATTGTAGGTGTTTTCGGTAGTGGGCAGGGGTCAGTATGGGCACTCTAACTGGTCTGTAGTTACACAGCCCCATATGCAGCAAGGTACAATGCACTCTGTGTTCTCACACCTTTCTATCATAGCCAGCATTAACCTTTTCAGCAATTTGTACTACAGCGGATCTTCTGTTGGACTGGACTAGAGAGGCTAGCTTTTGCTCCCCACAGTCATCATTGAGCCTTGGGTGGCCATGACCCCGTCACTGGTTCACCTGTTGTCCTTCCTTGGACCACTTTTGGTAGGTACTAACCATGCATACTGGGAAGACCCCACAAGACCTGCTGTTTTGGCGATGCTCTGACCCAGTCATCTATCCATAACAATTAGGCCTTTGTCAAAAGTCAGATCCTTACAGATCCTTACGCTTAGCAAATTTTCCTGCTTCCAACACATCAATTCAAGAAGTGACTGTTAACTTACTGCATAATATATCCCATGCCTTGACTGGTGCCTTTGTAATGAGATAACCTGTGTTATTGACCTCCCCATCAGTGGTTTTAATGTTATGGCTTATCAGTGTACATATCCATTTTTCATATACCAGACACAACATCTAAGATGTCATTAAAAACTGGACCAGAATAT
Source organism: Hassar affinis (assembly GCA_025674545.1). Classification (NCBI taxonomy): domain Eukaryota; kingdom Metazoa; phylum Chordata; class Actinopteri; order Siluriformes; family Doradidae; genus Hassar; species Hassar affinis. The sequence continues at coordinate 4,464,914 of JAOVYV010000002.1, read as the reverse complement.
TGGTTTTGGAGAACAACTGAGCATAATGAATGCTCTGTGAGACTAGAAGGATGTACATGGAGGTTGCTACTGTCCAGTATGGTGGATAATTTTACTATTCCTCTTTTGTCCTCATCTAGAGTTCCTCATCTAGAGTGACATGTACAATGTACAAACTCCAGAAAAGTTGGGACTTTCTAACTTTCTAATAATGCAAGAAAATAAAAATTGCCTGTAGCAAGCTCAATAAAAGTTGGGACAGAGGTAAAATAAGACTGAAATGGTTATACAAGAAACACTGGAAGGTGCCACAATTAGCAGTTTAATTGGTAACAGGTGAAGTCATCAAGATTGAGTATGAAAGGAGCCTCCACCAAAGGTTTAGTATTTGCAAGCAAGGATGGGTCGTGATTCATCACTTTGTGCCAAACATCATGAGAGAATTGTCAGTCAGTTCAAATAGTTCAAATAATAACAGTGTTTTTCAGCACAAGATTTCAAAGAATTTAGGTCTTTTACCATCTACTGTTCATAATATTTTGAAAAGATTCAGGGAGCCAGGGGAAATCTCAGTGCGTAAAGTCAAAAGTGGAAACCGCTGCTGAAAGGTAGAATTGTTTGAGAAACGATCCTTCTACCATGAAGGACATAGCCACATGGGTTTGGGAGTACTTTAGAAAATCATTGGCCCCGCATCAAGAAATATAACCTGAAACTGTATTATGCAAAGGGGAAGCCATTTATTAATTTTATACAGAAGTGCTGGTAAGTTTTTTGAGCTCAGAGTCATTTGAAATGAACCAAAAGAAAGTTCTGTGGTCACATCCAAATTTCAGCTTGTTGTTGGAAACAACAGAAGTCAGACATGAAAAAGACCATCATGACTGTTACAAAAAAAGTGTAAAAACTAGCATCTGTGAAGGCATGGGTGGATGCTACCCACAGATATGGCTGGATATTTTTGGTTGGTGAACCAGCTGTGACACTAAAGGGTTTAAAAACCAGCAGCACTGCAGTGTTTTATCCAATCATACCAGTGCAACACACACTAACACATCACCACCACATCAGGGTCACTGCAGTGCTGACAATCATCCACCACCCAAATAGTACCTGCTCTGTGGGGGTCCTTTTGAGCTTATGACCACTGAAGAACAGCATAAAAGGGGGCTAGAAAAACAGATAGACTGCAGACTCTATGTGTAAAACTACACCTGTACACTGTGGGGTCAGTGGAGCTGATAAAATGGACAAAAAGTGTAGATATAAGGAGGTGGTTTTACTGTTATGGCTGATCAGTGATATATAGATAGTGATAGAGATAGAGATAGAGAGAGAGAGAGCATGCCAAGCCCAGACCCATGTGTCTGCATGTGTGTTTTGCTAAAAGTGAAAGTGCTAAAAAGCAAACGTTAATTCAGGGAAAATAAAAAGCACTTCTGTGTTTCACAAGCCTGCTCCTTCCTGTAGTTCACCCACCCCAGTGCTCTACAAACATTAACAGGCCTTTGGACGAACACCAAAACACCTCAGCGGAATTATTTGTTGGACAAATCCACATTTTTGACCTGCTGCTGAGTCAGTGTAAAGGGCAATGTAACACACTCAGAGGAAAGTGCTGTAGGTTCTCACACACAAATATTTACAGTATATCATCATCCTATGTCAGATGCATGTCCTCCTCAGCTGCGGTGAGGTCAGTTAAGATGAACTGAATCTTACCAAATCAAAGTGCTTCTTGTCAGTGGTGCTGGTCAGTGAATTCAGACATGAGTTTGGGATGAGTAGGGGTGTCCTAATCCACATAGACCATAACTGAATATCATCCCTGGAGCTGTCGGACACTAGCACTATCTGCACCACCATACCAACCTCAAAGAGCACTTAGGGAACTTAGGGAAAATCCAATTGGATAAAGCTTTGGAAAATCTAACCTGGTTTGACCAGTTGCCATAAACCAGGGTGAACACCAGTTTTCCCAGCTGATTTCCCAGCTGGTTATTTTCCAGTTTCTGTGATACATGATTGATTAGTAATTAATGTTTGATATGTTCAAATTGCAGGGTGACACGGTGGCTTGATGGGTAGCACTGGGTAGCACTGCATGTCCTCCCCATGTCCGCGTGGGTTAATGCCGGTTACTCCGGTTTCCTCCCACAGTCCAAAGACATGCACTTTAGGTTGACTGGTGTCTCTAAAGTGGCCCTAGTGTGTGTTTGTGTGCCCTACGATGGATTGGCGGCCTGTCTACAGTAGGGTTGTTCCTGCCTTGCGCCCTATGCCGCCGGCTGGCCACCGGGTCTCTTTGGGCACTCTGAAGCTACACTTTAAAAACAATTGTGGATGAGTCTTGATATGTATAGGATGTTGAGCTGCTGGTGCTTTGGTGCAGTCAGACAACTTGGCATTGAAGATGCTGAAGATGGTGGAGATGAGAGTGGGCTTTAGGAGACACCTCCTCATAATAATGCTCTCCATAATAATAGCTAACATCCCTGTGTCAGGAGAGTTGGAGAGGAGAGGTAGCCCTTTCCCAGCATGCTTTGTGTGTTTTTTTTAGAATCTGTTTTATGTTGCTGTGAGCCTCCCTTTTTGCTCTCCCGTGACCCTGAAAAGGAATAAGCGGTCAAGAAAATGAATGAATGAATGAATGAATGTTCTAATTGCCTTGTTGGATAGTTATTTTCTTACAAAAACTCTTCATTAATAGCTGTAATTCAGAAACTGTTTCCATCTACCAGCACTATCTAACTGGCGAAGGAGGTCTACCATTTTGACCATCTCACCCTGTGTTTTGTCAGCTGATAGCTTGTTTAAATGGTGAACCGGTTTGAAGTAGTTTTATGTTACAGTCATAAATATTCAGATCGGTGCTGTTATAGAAAATGAATCCACCTTCTACTTTGAGAAGTACAGGCTCTTTCCCAGCTTTCCCTGTGTTCAGTTACTCAAATCAGATTACTTACTCTAGAGAAGAACTGCTAAAGATCAGGCAGCTCACAACAGACATGTTTTCCCCAGTTTTGGCATGAAGGAGATGCAGATGGGGTAAGCATGTTGGTGCCCTAGTGATGTGAAGTGCATTCCCATTCCTTCACCTGGAGAATCTTACCTACTTACCCAGAAAAATGGACAAGCTACTTTTCCTCATTGAGAATAAACAAGGACCTTACAGATTTTGCTGCCCTGTGTTTCATTGAAACCTCACTCAGTGAATCCGTCCCTGACAATGGATCTTCCAGGCTTCTATTTACACCAAGCCGATTGTGTAATGGAGCTATCAGAGAAAGGAACGGTGGGGGAATTTGCTTCTACAGCAACGATAAGCAAGTACTAAACATGCCTAAACATGGAGTCAATGTTCACAAAATGAAAACCATTTTATTCACCCTGAGAGTTTTGCTCCTTAATCCTGGTTGGTGTTTACATTCCACACACTGCAAATACTAGCCAATCACATAACCCGTTTTGAACAAAAAGAAATGGACTCACTTATCCTAACTCCTGGAGACTTTATCAGAGCAAAATTGAACCACCATATACAAAAGTATAAAGAGCAAATTAATTGTCCTCTCATGGAAAATAATACACTGGACCACTGCTACACAATTTTAAAAGATGCATTTTGCTCTGTTCCCTGGCCAGTTTTGGGCACTCTGAAGCTACACTTTAAAAACAATCGTGGATGAGTCTTGATATGTACAGTGGAGGAAATAAGTATTTGATCCCCCACTGACTTTAAAAGTTTTATAACAAAAAAATAAATGAAACGT
>JAOVYV010000002.1:4323601-4334512 GCA_025674545.1 Hassar affinis | reverse complement strand
TGACTGCTCTGTGACACCACTGACTGCTCTGTGACACTACTGACTGCTCTGTGACACCACTGACTGCTCTGTGACACTACTGACTGATCTATGACACTACTGACTGATCTGTGACACTACTGACTGATCTGTGACACTACTGACTGCTCTGTGACACCATTGACTGATCTGTGACACCACTGACTGCTCTGTGACACTACTGACTGCTCTGTGACACTACTGACTGCTCTGTGACACCACTGACTGCTCTGTGACACTACTGACTGCTCTGTGACACCACTGACTGCTCTGTGACACCACTGACTGCTCTGTGACACCACTGACTGCTCTGTGACACTACTGACTGCGCTGTGACACCACTGAATGTGCTGCAGCATCACTGGCTGCCCAGTGACACCACTGACTGCTATATTTCCACATATGCCTCAGGTGGTCATCCCCGCTGGAGGTGAACGGGCAGCTGCAGTTCTATACGCTGTATCAGGCCATTCCTGGAGAAGAACCAGTAGTAGTGTACAACAGCTCTCAGCTCTTTGAGGATTACACACTGCGGAACCTTGTCCCCGGGAGTACCTACCTTTTCCAAATTGCTGTGCGTATGTCTTGCTTCAAAGTGTAAACAAAGTTAATGTAATATAATTAATGTAACTGTAATATAAGCCCATATCACGTTAATAGAAATGTCATTTGTCATAATGTCATATATCATATGTACAGTATATGTACACATATATTATTATAACACGTTACCCACTATAAGCAAATAAATGCCATTTACTATTTATGTTTGTATTTGAGGATTAACGATGAGTTTAATTAAAGGAAAGTATGCTTATTTGATGAAGTAACTACACATTAAGACGAACATAGTGTAATGCAAAACCTTCGCCTGGCATTCTCTAGTACATTTTTATTATAATATTATAGTTGTTGGCAAAATGGGAGGTCTGTCCAGAAAGTAATGAGAATGACCGTTAGAGTTTCAGCTGCATTCTAGCCTTCACAGTGCCCAGACATATGTTTTGTGAAGCCCTGCTGAAGCGACTCGTCACTGGAACAAGCAAGCGAGTTTGGAACAAATGTTGGATCATTTAACAAGAGGACTGAACCGAGAGATCGCAGGAGATAAATCAAGTGCGATCCTGAGACAAAAGGACAACGTGCTGAATGGCATATGACAGATACAGGATACAAGACACTCCTGCTGAGGATGGCCTTGCATGGACGGCCTGATGATCACCATGAGGGACAGTTTATGGTTGCTCTTGGAAGCCGTGAACTTCGCTTTGCGGTTGATGAAGGCATCCTTCCTATGACGACGACTAGGACTAGCTGCCATGAACAGTTTTGCACTTAATCAGTTAAATCTCCATGAGCCGAGAAGTTTATATCTCCAACAGTGTGGACTTTGTGAAATTTTTTATCAGTTTAATCAGTTAAAGGTACAGTCTTGTTTTTTTCTTGTTTCTTGTTTTTTTTTTTTAACTATATAGCACTCAATTATAGAAGGGAGTATTCATTACTGCACTATCCAGTGTCACCAAATGAGGATGGGTTCCCTCTTGAGTCTGGTTCCTCTCAAGGTTTCTTTCTCTTATCATTTGAGGGAGCGTTTCCTTGCCATCGTCGCCACCGGCTCGCTCATTAGGGATAACTATTAGGGACAAACCCCTAATTTCTTGCCTTTGTAAAGCTGCTTTGAGACAATGGCCATTGTTAAAAGCGCTTTAGAAATAAAGTTGAATTGAATTGAATTGAATATGACATCACCTCACCCAAAGAAAGCTCACATGAGCAAATAAAACAAATCAAGTCACTATTTATTGTCATTTTTGATTCTCAAGGGATCATCCATAAAAGATTTGTACCAGAAGGCCAAACAGTAAATGGAACAGTTTTGGTACATTTGAGGGAGAGGGTTTTGCATGTACACAGTCAGATCGTCTCTTCCTGGATCCTCCATGATGACAACACAGAGTCACACTTTAGTGACTGTGAGAGAATTTTTGGCCACCTTCCACCTTCTTGTTCTGCAAGATTAAAATGCATAAGCCCTATGGAGCATGGTACTTTAATTCTCATTACTTTGTGGACAGACCTTGTATATGCACTATTTGTCCAAAAGTATATGGACATTTGGCCAGAACTCTCATATATGAGCCTTCCCAAAACTGATGCCACACAATTGTATAGTATACCTTTGTATGGTGTAGCATTAAGATTTCCTTTCATTTGAACTAAAAGGGTTTGACCTGTTTCAGCTGTACATACAGCGAGCTCCATAAAGACACCTTTTGCCCAAGAAGAACTTATACAAAGCCCTGATCTCAACCCCACTGAACACCTCTGGGATGAACTGGAACATACACTGCATACCAGGTCTTAACATTAATGCCAGACTTCTTGCAAATCCTCACAGTCATGTTCCAAAATCTTGTGGAAAACCTTCCCAGAAGAGGGAGGGGAGTGGGGGGGTCTGTTACAGCTGCAAACGGTGGACCAAGACCTTATAAATGCCCATGGTTTTTGGAATGGGATGTACATGTGCCTGTGATGAGTGGGTGTCCACATACCTTTGGCCACATTGTGTTCATATGAGAGTGTAATTAAGATCATGGATGGGTATCTTTAAATCACCTTTTTCTACTTTATAAGTGATATTTTGCCATTGTAACTCTGTCGTATAAATATTGCTATCAAAATGACACCAAAGATGTAAAGCTTAATGCAGGAACAATGTTTTTTTTTTTTAATATTTGACCCAAACTCATAAGCCACCTTTGACCTTTGGCGTGCAGGCATGCACCGCAGGTGGCTGCACCCTCAGCACCTCCAGCATGGCCCAAACGGATGAGAGTTCTCCAGAGGAAGTGCCGGCTCCCAGAATCACCCATGTTTCTCCACATGCACTAAACCTGACCTGGGGACCTCCAAGAAAGCCCAACGGTGACTATGCCTTCTCTCTTATTTATTTATTTATTTATTTTGTATATTTTATTTTGTTTTCTCTTTTCTTTTCTTTTTATTTTATAGTATTTTTTCCTATTTTACCCTCTTCATTTTCTTATATACTGCTTTTAATTCCTTAAGTCCTTGGTGGTTTGTCTTTCTGATGATATAAAAGCTTGGGCTTTGTACTGTATTAATAATATCCTAAAACAAACTTGTGGACACTTGCAAGTTCATTACAGCTATTTATCTCTTTCCTTCCACTTCCCCTGTTATTAGGATGAGAAATATTTAAATATTTCACATTTCTGTATCAGCGACAGTGTTTTATTCAGACAGTAAAAATGTTGCATCGAATCTGAGTGTGAGAATGATCTGCGTTTACGCACCTGGTGACTGTAGGTTAGAAAGAAGTGTAGTATTGGATCTGAGTAAATATTTTAATTTAGAGTCTAAATCATAAATGTACTCATAAATGCCCATTGATGAAGTGCATGTATTAGAAACGTAAATTGTAGATCGGTGAGGAGGTTTATGAAAATGATAATAATATGAACAAAACCCCTGGATTTGTTGAGAGTGACTCCAGATGATTATTTCTGTATTATTGAACAGGGCTGTTATTGTGGTTGGTGTTAAGCTTAAACCTAGCAGTGAGTGGAGTCAAAGCCGGATCCTGGTAAAAAGGTGAACTCAGTGCTCCTGCTAGGTGAGGAGAGTTTCACATTTTAATGATGGGCCAGCAACTCCAGACAGCAAGCAGGAAAGCAGGATGGCTTTGTGTGGTGGCACGAGAGCGAGCCAGACAGCCTGAGAGCGGGAGAACGAGAGAGAGAAAGAGAGAGTGGCATTTTAAGTGGGTAAAAAGTGCTCCCTTTTGACTGATGCTGTGAACTGCAGCTTCAACAGTGGCAGGTTCTCGCACACCGCCTTCTCCTTAGTCGCTCTTCTAGCAGCGTTAGAACGACTCTTCAGGAATCAGCCCTTGACCTTTGAATAATACAGATGAGATATAATTGTATAACCTTGTACCTGGTTATTTACCATCCCTGTCCGATGCGTTTGGTTTTTCAAAAACCATAACATTTTCTCTGAAGATCGTGAAATTATTTTTTTCTTATCATCATGGAATTAAGTCCTATTTCTTGTGACATTTTATTAATTAAAAAATGCAAATGTACAGTTAATAATTAAGTACAAAAAATGATTTTAATTACACCAATATGAATTACTATTAACGTTTTAATGCTGTGTGTCAAAGCTGTTATAATGAGAGCCGGCTTTACAAAAGCAGTGCTTTATAATATCCACCTGCCCTTTATTCGGATTTTATTATTCAAATTTATAGACAAATGTGACAACATTTCTATATCTATATTCATGTTTATAAATAACAAACTGCCACTTTCAAAATTCTACAGAGTAACTAGAAGGTTTAACACGACATAGGGCCAACTGAAGGCAGGTTATTCCTATTGTAATAGTTACAGTAGAACTTTCTTGAATAGCAGATTAAAATTTTAGGTTGCCCCAATAGCTCTTCTTTAAAATATGTAATAAAATGTTGATTGAATTGATTTGTTAATCAGTGCATATTGATCTAAGTGTTCTAATCTGGTCTTTGTCTCAGGGCAGCTCCCTGAAACATTAATATTTGTTCATATCTTAAAATTGACCCATAAGCAATAAAGCATTTACCATTTATACATGAAAACAATGCAAGAGTGTATTTAAGGAAACCCTAGAAGTCACCATTTGGTTGTGAACTCTATATAGATAGGCTCTATGTTGGCGTTTTTTTTATAATTTATAAATTATAGCATCAGTTTCCTAGACCCGTCGTTGAACCAAAAAATAGCTGTAATAATTTAACTGAACATTTTCACATTAGTGCTCACATTAATAGCATCTGCCTCCAGTGACATAGTAAATATTTGTCTGAATTTAAGAAAATAAGCTTTTATTTTACATTAGAATTAAATAGTTCTAATAAAATAAAATATTTTGATATTTTAATATTTCAATAAATAAAACATTGTTCTTACAGGTCTTATTCTGTATATATATATATATATATATATATATATATATAAATAAAATTAAATATCCTGTGCATAATTTTCTGTTAATATTAATACAGCAATAGGTCTGATTAAACAAATTCTACTTTTGTGCAGAGTTTATACAGTACTCATGTACTGTATATGTGTTTGTATCCACGTTTGACTGTGATTGTATGTAACAGCATGGCTTTTCCATATTTTCATTTTCATATTTGTCCATCACTGCTTTCCTGCTTTCACTGACCCTGAACACCTTTAGCCGTGCTTCATTAAGGGCAGCGAACATCTATGGGTAGCTGTAAACAGGCCAGCAGCATTAAAAGGCTCTCTTTCCATGTTTTACAGCCCTCTCTTTCTAATGGCTGCCTGTAACACAGAACTTTAAACAAAAGGGCCTGTTTACACCAGGACATGGAAAAGCAGGAAGCATTCAGATACACGCACGTCTCTGAGCAAGCCTATACATAAATCCTTCCATTTCTTAGTCAGCTGACTTCTGCATCAGTCTGGCTATATAATTATTTTCTCACAAATGTAGAAATTGAAGGTTTGTCTTACAACCACCTACTCTACTATAAAACACCAAGACATTTCCATACCCATATGTTTATTCTTTACTTGTTTATTCTCTGCACACGTACATGTCACTCAGTCTGTAGGAGACATCCTCATGGAAATACTGCACATTGATACTGTTCCTTGTTTCCTGTCTGGAGCAGGTGTGATCAGCAGCTACGGCGTATGGATGGACGGTGTACTGAGGCAGAACTCCTCCTTTACGAGCTTCGGGATAGTCGGTCTTTCTCCCTGGAGTTTGCACAGCTTCCGTGTTCAGGCGTGCACGGCTCAGGGCTGCGCTCTCAGTCCTTTGGTGAGGGCCCGTCCCATTTACATTATGCTAAATACCCAAACGTGTCAGATGGCAGCTCGACATCATAAAGGTGATCGATTTGCTCGGTTCAATAAAGCACCTTCTGCTCGCGCTTGACATTTGGTGTAAATGCCACTCTGGGCTGGTTAATGCATTGATGGGCCAGATTTGGGCATTTTTCCAATATGGGTGCAATATTTAGGCAAATGGCTGTTTTTGCCCATGCAGCAAATACTGTGTGTGTGGAGGGGGGTGTAAAGGGGGCCTGGGTACTTTGTCAAGTAGAGAAATGTGCTAAAGAAATGTGTACAAGCTGCAGGAAATAATTTTCTGGAAGGATATTGTACCTAAAAGAAATTGTCAGTGCCCTATTTTGAGAGTTTGACCTTATATAATAACCTGAAATATAATATATATAATAATGAGGAACCAAATTTTCAAAGAAAGATCTGTTTTATCAATAAATTAACTTTTTCTCGCTCTTTCAGACAGAGGTACGGACTTCAGAAATGCCCCCAGTTGGCAACATGCCCCTGGAACGCCTCCCCGAGAGCCCAAAATCAGTCCGGGTAAAGTGGGAAGCTCCAGCCAAACCCAACGGCAACCTCAGTTACTCAGTCCTTTTCACCGGAACCTTCTACCAGCCATCAGGTAAATCACAGATCTCTTTCCTCAACAGTTCACCACTGCTCTGAGTGAATATGACCCCCCCTGCCCCCACCTGCAGCCCCTCCAACCTCTCTCGCCTCTGATCTCCCATATTGACTCCAGTTATTTTCCCTATGATTGTTTACACACAGTATGCAAAAAGGGCAGTGAACCCTAGCATGGCGCTCGCATACCATAATGGCTGTAAATGAATTGTTGTCATTGGCCATTTCTCTCGGGCCGGCTGCTGGGAGGCAGGGAGAAGCTCCTCGCCCTTGGCAGGATAAAAGTGGACAGGTTTGTTAAAGAGAGTGTGATGGCACACTCAGAACGAATCAACCCCACCACTCACCTCAACAGGCTCTCAGCATTTTTAGAACTGCCTGGAGATAGATGTTCATAGTGGTGTATGGGGACACACTCACACACACACACACACACACACACACACATCACTTTCTGCATATGCCCAACAATCAAGTGTGCATTGTTTGTATATTCATTCATTCATTCATTCATTCAACTTCCGTAAGCACTTTATCTTGTCATGTCATGGTGAATCTGGACACTATCATGGAAACACTGGGCAGGAAACAGAATACATCAGTTTAGCATAGCCTGCCAGTAAGGAAGAGTTCAGGATTGAACTGGGAACTATGGAGCTGTGAGGTGACAACGTTATACCCGCTATGCCACCATGCCACCATAAGTGCCTTGTATGTAATAACTCATATTACTATATACCATTTCTATTCAGAAGAATAGAATTGCCATATTAACAGAATAGATGTCATTGTTTATATATCTGCCCATCTGACCAACTGCATGTTTAATCCTGCATTGTTGCCCTGAGCCTGTCTGTGTGTGTGTGTGTGTGCTTGTGTATGCCTGATGATCACCTGAGAAATATCATCAGCTGATTATATATGTTTGCCTTCAGCAGATCATCCAGAAATTGTAGTTGACTGTGATTTTCATGTGTTGGTATCTCATTAATCTGAGCTTGCCAGATGTATAATATCTGAATCACTTCACTTACAAGCTATTCAGTCAGCTCGGATAGATATTATTTTGTATCATGGCTTCATCAGGGCAGAAAACTTTATAAGATAAAGACCATCATGTGAGAGAGATCAGGTGATTTCTGTAAGCCCACATAAAGCCTCAGTGGGCACAGAATGCAATTTGCACAGCAAAACATCATCAGCAATTGGAGCATTGACAAATAAAGTGAATTTTCAGAAGCTCACGTAATTCATAGTTCTTGTAACAGGACCAACCAAACAGTCAAAAACCACTGACTACACACCTACATGAACACAAAAGCAGTGTCTGTGGCAGTGTCTGTGTTTTATACGCTACAGTGGGATATCTTGCTCATACTGAACACGGCTCCATAGAAAGTAAGCATTTGTATAGTCGCAAAGAGTAAATCATTGTCAGTCCTTTAAAAAGCACTTCAGTCTAAAGTCATCATTTAGACCAAACGGGGTGATGGTGTTCAGAATCTAAAACATTTCACTGAGAAAGTCATTTTGTAATATTACCACCTCTGGGCAGTGTGGACTCAGTGTAAGGATGTTGAAGCACTATGGGTTGCCTCTATGTAGCCCTGTGGCATACTCAGTATTATGGAAAGTGTGTATATTACAGAGGTGACAAACTGTTGGATAGAAAACCTTTTATCTGTTAAAGGGAAGTGTTGTACATTCATTGTGCTGTCACATCTGTAATTATCCACTGTCTTAGGCAAGACCTGTGTAGATGTCTGGGGTTAAATGTATGGACTACAAAGGTTATTATTGTATGTGTTCATCATAAAATGCAAAAAGGGATCAGTCCGGATCATCAGTCATCAATGCCATCAATATCTTTTCTAAAATTTGATGTTTTCATAAAAATAGTTTGGAGACACTACACTATGAATTACAACAGAATACAACAGGATGCCACAGAGCTCCCATTGCTCCCATTGCTGTCCCGTTATTTCAGGAGTTCCAAACAACACCAAACAGACATTCTGAATTTCCTGAATTACAACCCCAAGCTTTGACCACACTACTTTTTACAACCCCAATTCCAGTGAAGTTGGGACATTGTGTAAAACATAAATCAAAACAGAATATGATGACTTGCAATTCCTTTTCAATCCACATTCAATTGAATACACTCCAAAGACAAGATATTTAATATTCAAACAGATAAACTTTATTGCTTTTTACAAATATTCACTCGTTTTGAATTTGATGCCTGCAACACGCTCCAAAACATTTGGGACAGGGGCGTGTTTACCGCTGTGTTACATCACCTTTCCTTTTAACTACACTCAGTAAGCGTTGGGAACTGAGGACACTAATTGTTGAAGCTTTGTAGGTGGAATTCTTTCCCATTCTTGCTTGATGTACAACTTCAGTTGCTCAGCAGTCCGGGGTCTGTGGTCCGTTGTGGTATTTTGCGCTTCATAATGCACCACACATTTTCAGTGGGAGACAGGTCTGGACTGCAGGCAGGCCAGTCTAGTACTCTTTTACTACGAAGCCAGGCTGTTGTAATACGTGCAGAATGTGTCTTGGCATTGTCTTGCTGAAATAAGCAGGGACGTCCCTGAAAAATACATTGCTTGGATGGCAGCATATGTTGCTTCAAAACCTGTATGTACCTTCCAGCATTAATGGTTCCTTCACAGATGTGCAAGTTACCCATGCCATGGGCACTAACACACCCCCTATACACATTCCCCATACCATCAGAGATGCTGTTTTTTTTTAACTTTGCTCTGATAACAATCCAGACAGTCCTTTTCCTCTTTGGCCCGGAGGACATGAAGTCCATGATTTCCAAAAACAATCTGAAATGTGGACTCGTCAGACCACAGGACACTTTTCCACTTTCAGTCAGTCTATCTCAGATGAGCTTGGGCCAAGAGAAGAGTTTTAACTTGCACTTCTAGATGGAGTGACGAACTGTGTTCACTGACAATGGTGTTCTGAAGTGTTCCTGAGCCCATGTGGTAATATCAGTTACAGAATGATGTCGGGTTTTAATGCAGTGCTGCCTGAGGGATCAAAGGTCACAGGCATTCAATGTTGGTTTTCGGCCTTGCCACTTACTTGCAGAGATTTCTCCAGATTCTGTGAATGTTTTGATGATATTATGGACTGTAGATGATGAAATCCCTACATTTCTTGCAATTGCATATTGGGAAAAGTTGTTCTGTTGGACTATTTGCTCACGCAGTTCACAAAGTGCTGAACCTCGCCTCATTCTTGATTGTGAACGACTGAACCTTTTGGGGATGTTCCCTTTATACCCAATCATGACACTCATTTGTTTCCAATTAACCTGTTCATTTGTGGAATGTTCCAAACACGAGGTTTTTTAGCATTCCTCAACTTTCCCAGTCTTTTGTTTCCCCTGTTTCAACTGTTTTGAAACATGTTGCAGGCATCAAATTCAAAATGAGTGAATATTTGCAAAAAAACCAATAAAATCTATCCATTTGAACATTAAATATCTTGTCTTTGTAGTGTATTCAATTGAATATGGATTAGCAAGTCTTCGTATTCTGTTTTTATTTATCATTTACACAACGTCCCAACTTCATTGGAATTCATTGGGGTTGTAAATTCCATGTTTATAATATAGGAGTACTACAACATGTAATCATATTATTATGTTAGAAACATATATATGTGTAACATAAGCAGCTAAAAAGCAAAGGAATATTCCTTGCCAGGTCTAGTGGGAAGTGTGGTGTGGTATTGTTATAGGAAAATAATCCACACCGGAGTGATTTTTTGCATGTACATACAGAATCAAGGATTATGCGAGCACTATTATTCCCACACTCGCAGCATATGTACTGTACATCCAGAAGATTTAAATGGCACTTCTGGCTGGTCAGAGCTGGAACTTCCCAGTCTGTCAGGCTTCCAAGTCAAACTATAAAGTTCCAAGTCTGGAACGATTATTTTTCTCCTGTTTAGTTTTGGCCAATTCCTACCCTCCGGTTAGGTGTCCTTGATTACACAACAGCTGCCAACAGAGATGTTGAAGGCTATTGCAAAGACAATTGCGAAGGCTTCATCATTTCAAACTTCATAATGTGTATAATTGGCTAGTGTACCACCCAAGATAGATTTTGATTGGACAATAGCAAGAGTTTCCAGATGATCCTAGTTTGTGTGTAGGGCTTAATATTCCTGTAAAATACAGGTACACTATATAACCAAATGTATCTGGTCACCTAACCATCACACCCGTATACGGTTCTTTCCCAAGCTGTTGCCACAAGGGTGGAAGCACATACAGGGGTTAGACAATGAAACTGAAACACCTGTCATTTTAGAGCACAATAATTTATTAGTATGGTGTAGGGCC
>JAOVYV010000002.1:3988241-4006345 GCA_025674545.1 Hassar affinis | reverse complement strand
AGAGACAGTAGCTCATCTGTTGTTGCACAGTTTGTGTTAGTCATCCTCTAATTCTTCATCAGTGCTCACAGGATGCTACCCACAGGATGCTTTTTGGTTGGTGGACTATTCTCAGTCCAGCAGTGACACTGAGGGGTTTAAAATCTTCAGCAGCGCTGCAGTGTCTGATCCAATCATACCAGCACAACACACACTAACACATCACCACCACATCAGGGTCAATGCAGTGCTGACAATCATCCACCATCCAAATAATACCATCTCTGTGGGGGTCCTGACTGTTGAAGAACAGCATAAAACAGGGCTGCAGAAAAACAGGTGGCCTACAGATGGCCTCTCTATTTGTAAAACTACAAAGTGCACCTGTATAGTCAGTGGAGCTGATACAATGGACAAAGTGCATAGATTCAAGGTGGTGGTTTAAATGTTATGTCTGGTTGGTGCATATTGTATGTCATCTTTTAAAGTAATAATATAGTGGTAACTTACTAAATATCTTGCATCCCTTTCATGCTGGTTATATTAACTTTAACTGCACTATGCAAAATTATTAAACCACATAAACAAAAGACTATGGATGTAGTTGGTTGATCAAGTTATAAAGTAAAATGAATAAGATATAATTATATAAGTTATATAACTTATGATATAACACAACAGCACAGGAAAGCAAAGATTATTTAATAATGAGATGGAGAGGTAATGATTTCGCTTTACTGATTTACAGGAGGAAATAAATATTTGATCCCTTGCTGATTTTGTAAGTTTGCCCACTGACAAAGATATGAACAGTCTATCATTTTAAGGGCAGGTTTATTTTACCAGTGAGAGATAGAATATCAAAAAGAAAATCCAGAAAATTACATTGTATAAAATATATACATTTAACTGCATTTTGCAGAGAGAAATAAGTATTTGATCCCTTTAGCAAACAAGCCTTAATACTTGGTGGCAAAACCCTTGTGGGCAAGCACATCAGTCAGACGTTTTTTGTAGTTGATGTTGAGGTTTGCGCACATGTCTTTTTTGGTCCACTCCTCTTTGCAGGTCATCTTTAAATCATTAAGAGTTTGAGGCTGTCGCTTGGCAACTCGGAGCTTCAGCTCCCTCCATAAGTTTTCTATTGGATTAAGGTCTGGAGACTGGCTAGGCCACTCCATGACCGTAATGTGCTTCTTTTTTGAGCCACTATTTGTTGCCTTGGCTGTATGTTTTGGGTCATTGTCATGCTGGAAGACCCAGCCATGACTTATTTTTAATGTCCTGGCAGAGGAAGGAGATTGTCACTCAGGATTTTCTCCCATTGATGTGGCGAAGTAGTCCTGTGCCCTTAGCAGAGAAACACCCCCAAAACACCTCCATGCTTGACAGTGGGGACGGTGTTCTTTGGGTCATTTCTCTTCCTCTAAACATGGCAAGTCTATGATCATGTCCCTGCCATCCTTAGAAAGCTCTTTGGTCTTACCCATGTTGGAAAGGTTAGAGTCTGACTGATTAATTGAGTCTGTGGACAAGTTATACAGGTGAAATTTAAGACAGCTGTCTTTAATGCAGGAAACATGTATGAGTTGATTAGGCGGATCTAACTGGTCTGTAGCAGCCAGAGCTTTTAATGTTTGGTAGGGGATCAAATACTTATTTCTCCCTGCAAAATGCAATTAAATGTATATATTTTGTACATTATATATATCTATATATCTATATATATCTCTCACTGTTATAAAATTATAGTAAAATGTAAAATTATAGACTGTTCATACCTTTGTCAATGGGCAAACTTACAAAATTTGTACAGTGATTGTCTAGCACAGTGTCAGGGTTGAGGGCCTTGCTTAGGGTCCCAATGGTGGCAGCTTGGCGCTGCTAGGGCTTGAGCCTCCAATCTTCTGATCAGTAACCCAGAGCCTTAACCATTGAGCCTCCACTGCCCAGATTAGACTTCATTTATCATTTACAGTGGTGCTTGAAAGTTTGTGAACCCTTTAGAATTGTCTATATCTCTGCATAAACTTGACCTAAAACTTCAGTAGATTTTCAGAAGTCCTAAACATAGATAAAGAGAACCAAATCAAACAAACGAGACAAAAATATTAGATTTGTTCATTTATTTATTGAGGAAAATGATCCAACTTTACATATCTGTGAGTGGCAAAAGTATGTGAACCTTTGCATTTAGTATCTGCTGTGACCCCTTTGTGCAGCAATAACTGCAACTAAACATTTCCAGTAAGTGGTGATTAGTCCTGCACATCGACTTGGAGGAATTTTAGCCCATTTTCAAGCACCACTGTATATGGAGATTAGACTCTACACAGACCCTAAAAGACATTTGCTCAGGAGCTAGGAGTTCAATATAACACCACAAATTTTGGCTATAACATATTTTATTTAAAATATACATGTATATTTTATTTAAAATATTTTAGTTGCATTTGGAAACACATTCCCTCATCTAAATTTAGCTCATGTTGTGATTCCCGACACTAAACACCACTCATAGCATTGAAGAATTTAAGGAAAATGCTTATGCCTTTGTAGATATGACTGATTACTAACATGAGGTGGTTTAATGCAGTGTTTTGCAGGCTGGTCCCCAGGCCTCTTCAGAAAGTCCGAAATATGTTTGTTGTTTTGTAATATTTATTGGACAGAACGTGCAAATATGAATAAATGCCTATGGTTTTGGATGTTAGATGGTCAGGTGTCCACATACAGTGACGTAGCATATGGAGAATAGTGCGTGGTTCAGTTGTTTTTAGATATACCATGTAGAGGTCCCCGAGGAGCAGATTTGCAAACACTTGAGTTGATGGAGATGACTAGATGATATATTTTTTTTTATTTCTTACCTTTTTTTCTGATGCTTACTACCATTTCGAGAGGCTTTAAGTGCAGTTTTCCCAATATATATTTTTTTCATGTTATATTTTGCTTTTTCTTGTCTGGGTGTTGTTCCCAGAGACTGTGAAAGAGTCTAAGTTTTCCTTCCAGAACCAGACAGTAAATTTCGGTCAGGATTGATCCTGATAAAAAAAGAAAAGAGAGAACATTGCTACAATCACACAGTCCATAGATAACTAATTTACTGCCAGCGCCTCTGAAATGCTTTCCTTTGGACTAGAGTTAGGCAAAGGACCTGAACTACAATTTTGAGTAACAATTGCTGAGCTTTTTTTAGTATTTATGAATCAAGTCTGATTATATAAGCTGCCAAATAATGAAGCCAGAAATATAAGAAGAAATTGTTCAATTAACCATTTTTGTATCTAATGTGAACCTGTATTTCTACATTTTCATGCAATTGTCCAACCAGCCAATCATAGGGCAGCTCATAAAATCATATGGCATACAGCTTATAAAATCATGTATATAGCTTAATACAGCACAAGAGCTCCAGATAATGTTCATATCACATCAGAATGGGGAAAATCTCAGTGACTTTGACTGTGGCATAGCTGTTGTTGCCAGATGGGCTTGTTTGAGTAATTCAGAAGCCGCTGATCTCCTGAGATTTTCATTCAAAACACTACTCCTTGGCAAAAACTCCTTGTTTATAAGAGTGGTCATAGGAGAATGGCCTGTCTGGAAGGCTATAGTAATATTCCTATAACGTTTGATGTCTACGAAAGCGTATGATCTGATTCTTCACGCTGCATTACTATTCCCCAGGCTTTAAAACTTAACATCTGGCAACTGGGACAATTAATTTGCTGAAATAAGTTACTGAATTGTGAAATAAGAATCAACAATGGGATCTTATAACATCTTGCCATGTCCCAGAGGTAGGGTTGCTTGCACTTTGCTTTTTAATGCATTGCTTTCTTTCATGTTATCTCATAGGCTTGTATTGCTGTATAGAGAAATGTTTCATAAAGGACAGATGAAATGACAACACATATTCAGGCACATTTTCGATCCATCCTCCCCAATCTGTTCCATCAGTGGTTGAGATCTCTGAAGGAGCAATCGAGAAATGTGGTGTCTAATAACACGACACACTTCATGAGATGAAAGAAACCAGTTACTAGGTTTGAGGGTCATCGGCAACGGCATTTCCAGAAAAGTTGGGACACTTTCTAAAAATGCAATAAAACTGAAATCTGTAATTTGTTAATTCATTTGAACCTTTATTTAACAGAAAAAAATTAACCAAAAAAGATTTTCAGTGTTGATGAACTAAAATTCACTGATGAGCTAAAATTCTATTGTTAAATATAAACAAATTTTGAAATTGAAGGCTGCAACACATTCAAAGAAAGTTGAGACAGAGGCCAAATAAAACAAGTAATACAAGTGAAACTGTTGTGGAAGGTTCCAAAATTAGCAGTTTAGCTGGTAACAGTTGAGGTCATCAAGACTGAGTATAAAAGTAAGATCCACCAAAGCCTTAGTCTTTACAAATGAGGATGGGTTGTGGTTCACCACTTTGTGGCAAACCTAACGAGAGAATTGTAAATCAGTTCTAATACAATGTTTCTGAGCACAAGATTGCAAAGAATTTAGGTCTTTCGCCATCTACAGTTCATGATATGATGAAAAGTTTCAGAGGGGAAATCTCTGTGCATGAAGGCCAAGGGTGGAAACTGCTGCTGAATGTGCGTGACCATCGAGCCCTGAGGTGGTATTGTTTGAGAAACTGTCATGCTACTGTGATGAACATTGGAGTGCTTTGGAAAATAACTTAACAAAGACCACCACTGCATCAAGAAATGCAACCTGAAACTGTATTATACATGTATTATACAATGAGCATTTGTCCATATATTAATTTTGCACAGAAGTGTTCTCTGGGCCTGAAGTCATCTGAGATGAACGTGTTCTGTGGTCAGACGAGTTCACATTTCAGCTTGTTTTTGGGAAAATGGACTTTGGATTCTGCATGCCAACAATGAAAAAGACCATCCAGACTGTTACCAATGAAAAGTAAAAAACCTGCAATCTGTGATGACCATGGCATGGGTGATCTGCATATATGTGAAGGTACCATTGATGCAGAGTATTGGTATTTTGGAGAGACAAAATGCTGCTATCAAGATGAAGACTTTTCCCAGGACAATGACAGGGATCATTATGCATGAGTTACAACAGCATGGCTTCATAGACGTAGAGTGTATGTGCTTGACTGGCCTGCCTGAAGTCCAGATCTGTCTCCTATTGAAAATGGATGGCACATCATGAAGAGGGGATTCAGACAATGGTGAACAGACTGTTTGGCAGCTCAAGTTTTCTATACAGTACTAATGGTCAAAATTTCAATTGCAAAACTCAAACAATTAGTATCTTCAATTCCCAAATGATTAAACAGTATAATAAAAAATGTGATGTGACCCAGTGGTGAACATGCCTGTCCCGACATTTTCTGATTGTGTTGCAGGCATTGATTTTATTGTTTTATATATAACAAACAGAATTAAAATCATCATTGAAAACAATGAAAACCTTTCCTTTGTCCTTTTGTCTGTTAAACAAAGCTTTGGGTGAATTAACAGATTACAGATTTCAGTTTTTATTGCATTTCTAGACATGTCCCAACTTTTTTTTAATGGGGTTTGCATTATCTATAATTTATTACTCTTTTTGTAGCATGTCATGTTTTCTTTTGCTCAACAGTTGCTTTTCCTTGCAGCACAAATTGATACAGACTAGATGAGAGTTAGATGGCAATCGGTCATTTTCCCTCTGGTGAAGTTCCAGAGAGTTCCATAGTTCCTGTCTGAAAACCTTTATATGATTTATGAACAATAACAGTAATGATGGGACAATATATGTAACAGAAATATGTGATTGAAAATTGAAATGATTGTAAAGCTTGTCTGTAAATTGCTGACATAGATTGGGTGGCTTCACATTTCTGGGCAAATGAATTGTCTGCATTTGCAAACTCAGTCCATTTCTGCTTTATGCAGACACTTTGTGCTTTGTGCAGTCCTCGTGAATTTGAACCTCCTATTTTTTACTATCTGAACATGTATAACAAAGTGCACCAGGCACTGTTAATTGCTTGGCCTGCTGTGAACTCAAATAACCAATGATATTTCTTTTAACGTGACAAAAGACTCCGAACCTCCTAGAGCCCTAGGGCCTTCTTTGCAATTGCAGTCAGCAGAGACTGATGAGTTTCTGTTTATGCCATATTCATACTCCTGAAATTTCCCACAGCTGTAAACTATACTGAGTGGCTGAGAGTCTTTTCAATTTGTGCATGATTTATATCTGCTGGAGTCATTGTACGTGGTGTATAGATAAGCTACTGAAAATCATTGTCTCATGATGCTACAGCAATACTTCTCAGAGCCATCTTTGTATGCAGCAGTCAACAATTTGACAGGCTTGCCTGCCTAAACCATTTTCGTCCCCAAGACTAACATCAGCTCACTAAACAATTTGTATGCACTTCCCATTCTCTTGTACATCTGTGCTTCCTTGGCCATTCTTTCTTGTTTTCTAGTAAACTACAAATTGCTTTTGGTTTTAGCTGAAAGGTATGGAATGAACTTATCCATATAGTTCACTAAGCCTATTGCTCAATGCAATTCTGTTTTGTGTTTAGGTGCCAGCATGCAACAGTTGCTCATATTTTTACACTAGTAATATATGCTCTTAATCTACACACCTGTACATCTACACATTCCAACTAACCAATCATTTGGCTGCAGTACAGGTCATAAAATCACGTATATAGCTTGAAATAGCTCAAGAGCACCAGATCATGTTCATATCACATCAGAATGGCGAAAATGTGATCTCAGTGATTTTGACTGTTGTTGCGAGAGGAGCTGGTTTGAGCATTGAAACTGCTGATCTCCTGAATATATTTCTGGGTCAAGAGGAGAATGGCCAGACTTCATGCTTTGAGCTGTCTGGAAGGCTAATAGTAGCTCAAATAACCACTCTTTGCAATCATGGTGAGCAGAAAAACATCTCAGAACTCTTAACACAAAAAACCTGAGGCAGATTACAGACTACAACTGTAGAACATCACACTGGGTTCCACACTTGTCAGCCAAGAACTGGAACCTGAGGATTCAGTGGGCATAGGTTCACCAAAACTGTATGTTTGTGATAGATTCACCTGAGGAGACTCTAAGTGAGATGGAAAGAGCTGCATGACCTTCTACCTGGCCTGGCTTCTACCTACTCCATTAAGTCCAGCTGGTTGATGATGATCTTTTCTGGTGGGCAGGAAATGGCCACCAAACTAATGCTTGGGCAATTGCTCTGAATCCAGGACAAAAATAAGCTATTATACAGGGTGGGCCATCTATATGGATACATCTACAGTATATGGGCCACCTATATGGATACACCGCTGTTGGCCAGTTGAATGGCCACGAAAGTCTCCCGATCTGACCCCCTAAGACTTTTATAGGGAGACCTTGGTGGCCATTCAACTGGCCCACAACGGTGTATCCAAATAGGTGTATCCATATAGATGGCCCACCCTGTATAATAATATTATTATAATATAATAAAATGGGGCTAGGTGTGACTCAATGGTAAGGGTGTTGGGTTACTAATTAGAAGGTCAGGGGTTCAAGCCCCAGCACCACCTAGCTGTTGGGCCCCTGAGCAATGCCATTAACCCTCAACTGCTCATTTTTATAAATGAGATAAATTTAAGTCACTCTGGATAATGGTGTGTGCCAAATGCCATAAACACAAATGTAAATGTAATAACCAACAATCATTGTGGTGTTGGAGTGGCTAGGATTGTTGTTGTCCTGCTCTTTGGTGGGGGCACACAGGAAGCAGTTGTGTGACTCAGCAGTATCCTGATGCCAGTGCATAGCAGGAACAAGTCCATCTGCATACATCCTGAAAACACACATGGTTCTAGGGGCCCATATTCAGTAAGTCTTGAAGTCAAAATGCAAATTTTCTTGCTGCATGATTCAGATTAAAATATTCAGGGAAAGAAAATATGTACTGAAAAGGAAATATAGTTTTTTTCCTTGGGTGTGAAATTTAAAATATAATTATTATGATGAAGATGGCAAGCGCTGAATTAAAATCTATATATTGATTGTAGTTCTTACAATTAGTTCAACATTATGGCTTCTAAAATCATTTGGAAACTTAATAAAATACCACTTTGGTCAATCCCATCCTGTAATTTCAAATTTCTTCTTTGCACACTATTGAATGTAGTCACAAATTACTCAGGAAAGTCAGGAAATCATAAGGTATTATCTCAGCACTTGAACAATGTCTGTCATGTTGACCATCCAAACAGCAACTCAGACTGTTTTTTGGGCTTATTCTGTTTGTTGGTCTTCACTACGTCTGGGTGTTTGAGACAAACAAGCTGTTTAGTTTGAGGACCTTGGTTCAGATTTGACAGTGAGTACAAGTGGTCCAGTGTCTGGTCAATTCTGAGGAAGTGAGCACATTGCTGATACCTATATTTGCCTTTCAAGTGATTCAGACAATCTTTGCATGTGAGCAAATCTTGGTTATTTATGATTCTCCATTCTGCCATAGAGTATTGAATAACAGTAACATGATTATGACGTTATGAAAATATGAACCATGTGCCGGTATCTTTCAAAGAAACCATGGGATGAATCTGTGTCAACTGATTATTGAGAAGTTTTGGAGTTTTAAGGGGGACAAATAAGATTTCTGTTTTGTCAGGGTTTACATTAAGGAAGCTAGTGTCCATCCATGATTTTTATATTATGAAATCATTCAGTAAAGAGCTATGATGGACAATGAACTGACATAAATCTGAGTGCTGTCTGCTAAGACTGTGCATGTCAATGATCTGACCAAGTAGAGGATTTGTTTTTACCAGTGGTATGTGTCAAGCCAATTGAGGAACAGCAGGAGAGCCGAATCTGTCAGCATATCGGCAACAGTGTCAGCAACCATGCAAGAGTACTCATGAGACCAGCATCAACAAAAAGGTCATTAGTGAGTCTTAGAAGAATAGTCTCACTTCCATGAAGAAGACAGAAGCTCTTTCTAGCAGTATGGACAGAAATTGGTCTATAATTAGAATGGTCATTAGGATCAAAGCTAATATTTTTAAAGACTGGAGTGACAGCAATCATCCACAGCAGCAGAGTCACCAAAGGGCATACATTTTAGATTTTACTATACCTACTATCCATGCATTCATTCATTTTAATTCCATTTTTAAAATATTTTTTCATAGCATACTGCTGTGGTGGGATAACATATAAGACAAATGGCACATAGGTCAAATATAAAGCCAGGAAAACCACCGGTTGTTGACTTAAAAACATTTGCCCTCCTCACTTGTTTCATCCTAAACCCTTTTGTCAGTAGACTTTTCTGCTTTTCTTCTTCTACTCTTTCCACTATCTTTTATTTTGAAGCTACTCAAGAAATGTAACTCATTGTCATGTCTGTTATACAGATTTCTCGCTTTAATTCAATTCAATTCAATTTTATTATTAAAGTGCTTTTAACAATGGGCATTGTCCCAAAGCAGCTTTACAAAGACGTAAAAATTCAGACATAACTTTTAACTCATAGAAATTTTATACAAATGTCCCAAATGAGCAAGTCAGGGGCAACTTCATTAACTGTAATCTAGTCTCTGGTATTGTGCCATTAGCTCTTAATACAGTGATGGTCACACTAGCTATAAAAACAGCTCTAAATCCAACTGAGCTCACACTCTAAATGCCAGTATCCTCTCTTTTGTGGCAAAGATGCTAGAAAGATTGGTAGCTTCTCAGGTCTTAAAGTACACGTATGAGCTTTTGTAATCTGGACTTTGACCTTTCAATAGCACAGAGGCCATTGTTCAACAGACCAGAGATGGATGTTAATGACCTTCTCTTCTTGATCTGATTCCTACTTGTATCGCTGTCCCACACAACATACTTAGCTATTGTTATCTCTAGAATGGTCATCTCCTAGTTTACTTCTTATTTCTCCCATATATAAAATTGTATTATTGTCATCGTTCATGTAAACTTTCTTTTCAGCTTCTGCTGAAATGGTTGAGACAACCATCTTGGTTCTGTACTGGATTCACCTCTCTTCAGTCTACATATTTCCACTTGGCCACAACTTCCTTTGTTATCCTGTATAAAAGATATGTGCAGAGATAATTAAATAATTCATAAGAGTCTAAAACAGCATGGCCTAGCAGCAGTACCCATCCTGAGAGAATGCACATTGCCCACAATATTTTTTCCTCATTCAGTTTTAGTTGCTCATAATCCTAAATTTAGTTTAAATATGAACCAAAATGCTCATTTTGCTTAATTTAGAGTTCAGCTATTACCTATTTTGCATTTAGAAGTCACTTATCCTAATTAATCTGTTAATGGTAATGATAAATGATTCATGCCATGATTTTTTTTATATTGATAACTTAAGCTATTTCAAATAATCATTTCTAGTTAAAGACTAGAACTCCAATATCCAGAAAACACTTTCTACAAATGCAATTGACACTTTTTTATATGTAATATGTAATATAATATGTAATTTGTTATGTCACTTGACGCTTTATTTAATAGACAAAATGAATAGAAAATATTTTCAGTGATGATTTTGATTATATATGTTAAATACAAAGGAATCGATGCCTGCAAAACATACAAAAAAGTTGGGACAGAGGCATGTTTAACACTGTAACACTTTACTTTCTTTAAATTAGACTTTTAATGGTTTGGGAATTGTAGATACTAATTGTTGTTTTTTTACAAGTGGAATTTTTTCCCAGTGGAATGTCTGTGGCTACTGTTGTCTGATTCTCTTCTTCATGATGTGCCATACATTTTCAATAGCAGACAGATCAAGCCTGTCAAGCCCTGCTGTTATTACTCTTGCAGAATGAGGCCTGGCATTGTCCTGCTGAAATAGACATGGAGTTCCTTGGAAACTCCTTTCTGGTTATTCCAAAATACCAATATAAGCCTCAGCATCAATGATAACTTAACATATATATGCAGCTCATTCATGCGTGGGCACTGATACACCCCCGTGCCATCAGGTTTTGGTGTTTACATTTTTCATTGGTAACAGTCTGGAAGGCCTTTTTCATCTTTGGCAAATAAAATCCAACATCTGTTTTTTTCCTGAAACATGGACTCTGCACAAAATTAAACTGGCTTCCTCTTTGTATAATACAGTTTCAGGTTGCATTCCTTGATGCAGCAGTGGACTGTGTTAAGTGACAATGATTTTTCAGTACTCCTGAGCCCACCATGTCCAGCATGTCCGTTCCTCAAACAGTACCACCTGAGGGCTCAATGGTGACACATATTCAGCAGCGGTTTCCACCCTTGACCTTTACACACAGAGATTTCCCCTGACTCCCTGAATCTTTTCATGATATCATGAACTGTAGATGGTGAAAGACCAAAACTCTTGTGCTCAGAAACATTGTATTTTTACTGACTGACAATTCTCTCTTTGCACAAAATGGTAAACCAACAACCCATCCTTGCTTGCAAACACAGAGCATTCTGTGGTTTCTCCTTGTATGACCTCACCTGTTATCACTAACTGCTAATTTTGGAACCTTCCAGTGTTACTTGTATAACCTTATCAGTCTTATATTTTAAGTGTGTTGCTTCAATTTCTACATTTGTTTATGTTTAACAAATTTAAGCAAGTTCATCATTGAAAATGAAATAAATGTTCAAGTGAATTAAAAATGTACAGATTTCAGTTTTTATTAAATTTTTAGAAAGTGTCCCAATTTTCTGGAAATTAGGTTTTTATATTGTTGAATATTTGTATAGCATAGGTTGGTGTTGAAATGTTAAAAATACTCTCTATGGGTGCAGTGTTTAAATGAAGTGTTACCAACATACGAAAGAAATACAGCTTTTGATTTCATTTTAATGTTGCCAAATGCAGTGAATTAAAACAAATAAAAAAAAACCCACTAGTGCAACTCCAGTGAGGGAAAAATGTTAGACAAAAAGTCCAACATTTTTATATCATTGTATAATAAAAAGATTTTAGTATTATTCAAGCAAACAAAGTCATGGTCTTGAATAAAACTCACATAGAATAACATTGCATAAATGCTTGAATATAATGCCTATAAATAAGCCTTGTTGCAATTGATTCTGTATATTTCTTAAAATTGTTTGTAAGAAGACTAGCTTGGCATGACATTTATCACTTGGGACAGGGCCTCATTTAGTAACTGAGCCCACACTGTTATCTTGGCTGGCTCTAGTACAGCTGACTCTTGCCATCTAGCTTCAGGCCGGGCTTCTCCCTTTATCAACTAAATCTATATTACTGCTAGACACCAAGACACCTATAAACACCACACACATTCTTTCTCAGGCTCAGCTGTGTTCTTGCCTCAGGTGCCTTTGCTAGCTGGATGTTAAAGTCAGATTTCTGTCCTCACCCTCTAGGGTAGTCTTGGGCTATTTGACTGCCTTCTCAATAAAAGGCCAGAACCCGTTGCTAGGCACAGTGACATTTTTCCACCCCAGGGGTAAGCTAAGTCACACAGGCAAAGGGAAAAGGGAAAATGAACAGGCTGCTGGAGTTACCAACAGACAACTTGTTGGAAATGGTTTTAGGAGAATACCCCATGTAGAAATTGCACTAGAAATACCCCGTATTAAAATTTGCATACAGAAACAATTGTGAGTGCCTTTTTAAAGCCTTATCAATCATTCTGTTAATCTAGTGACATACATCTACAGTGAAAACTCATATCTGAGCCCTTTGATGATGTAACCTTTGAAATCCAGTACCTCTTTACCTTGCCATGAACTGCTGTAAAGGAGTTTTCATTCATACATTTTCATTACCCCATATAAAGGCCATTATAACACAAATCCATGTATTCATGACTTCAAGGCATTTACTTAAAGAACGAGGAGCATTTATAAATGCTAGCACATATAACATCAACTTTATTTCTTTACAACTGTAAAACTCCTTTGAGACAATGCCCATTGTTAAAATTGCAAATTAATTGAATTGTATTGAGTGATAACTAACAAGACCATTTATGGCTGAGCCGTCACATGACTTATGGCTTGCCTCTTTATACGACATGTTTCCAGTTTTGTAGAAACCAGTGCTTTTTATATGCAGAGAGTTTAAGCAACTAAAATAACAGAATGCACTGTCAAGGGTTTGTGTTGCCTAACAACTATGTAGCACAGTGTTTAGCTTTGAGAGACCTGCTGATAATGTATGTTTTGTACAAGGAACATAGCTAGATAATTGGCCTCTGGAGCTGGGTTTTATGTTTCTCAGATAAAATGCTGAATGCTTTGAGTTCTTGAGTTTCTCTGCAATAGGGACACCCCTAAGACACTGAGCTAACCACTAGAGCTTCTCATAGTTTTCTCCATGGGAATGAATAAACAGCAAAGAGTGGTTAATTCAACTACCTGTTTGACAATGATAACAAGAAGAACAAGAACAACAAAAACAACAACAACAACAACAACAATAATAATAATAATAATAATAATAATAATAATAATAATAATAATAATAATAATAATAATAAAGCCATTTCTTTGGTTTAATAGCTTTCTGTTAATCAGATTCTGAACAAATTCAAAACAATGTTAAATCTTTTTTAATTTCAGAATATTCTAGTAGCATGACAAATATTTTAAAATTCGCCATTTTGAATTTAAGAAATCCCTTAATAAGAGCTATCTACATTCACTGTTCTCCTGGCGAAAGTTGTGTAAGTGTGATGATGAGTTCTTGTGGTACAGGAAAAAAAATGAAGTTAAATGAACATTTTCCCTGAACTAGCACCACACTGAACTGAGCACAGATGTGAAGCTAAATCTTCCAACACAAGACTCATTTTCTTTCATTCACACTGGATTTCTTCCTTTCATGTATTAATTATTAGTCCGTAATAAATTGCTATCTAATAATTATTCACTACAGCATTGCTTCAAGACAGATAAAACTTGGACCTTCTAAGAAAATAAGGGACCAGCTCCCTCATTCATAATGTAGTGCAACAGCCTGTGGGACACACATCCTCAGAATACTCACAACACACACAAACATGCATGCAAGCCTTCTTTGTCTTACCATTTGTGAGCTTTGCGTCTCATTGTCAGATCAGATCACTGTGTGTGCATGTGTCTGTATCCTTTCTTTGAGCAGCGTGCATCAGAACTAGCCTTCCCAGTTCTTTAGCAAAAAGAGCTGCTTTAGCAAACGCTAAAAACCTCAGTCCAGATGGAGGCAGGGGAGAGATAATGGGAGAGAGAGAGTGAGAGAATGGAGGGAGGGAGCAGGGGAAGGAAGCAGCACATAGGAAAAGTAAATGAAAGCAGCCTACCTAATGACATGTGTCGCTCCATCAGAGGCCTTGCACAAAATAGAAGAAATATAAAAACAGATATCAGAGGTTAACCTTTTCTTTTACTCATCTAACTGCTTTCCACATCGGCGATAATATTTAATAAGCACTTCTTAGCAAGCATCCAATAACACACAACTGAACAGACAGATTCTGCCCCACAGATAATAAACAGAGATAACAGTTTTCATTAAATGTAATTTTTTTTGCTGCATATTATGTGACGATTTAATAGTAACATATGATATATGAGTAAATAGAGGTAAATAGTAGTAAATGGGGTAAAATAGAATATTATCATAATACAGTCATTATAAATGCAATGCTGTAACACAAAATGATGTTATATATGAACTAGTATTTTTCAATATTTTGCTCCCCTTTTTTTGTCCCACTAAATCTCCAAATCTGTACAACCACTAAGCATGTGACTGATAATGGAGATCTGGAAAATCAGTATGATAGACACATAGCAGAATGACTCACTGTTGTACTGATGGTGATACCTTGCTAGGCTACAGTGAGCTTACTCACCAGGCAGAGCCAACTAGAACAAAATCTGTCCTTAGATTTTACCCACATTCGAGAAACCATATGATCTCCTTGCCAAGGACTCATGGTGAATAAAAATGCACAACCTGCTGAACGTTAAGGCAGGTTCCACTCTTGTCAGGTTCCACTCCTACAGTAAACCAGTCTGAGCATTCCCTGCTGAGGTCAACGGGATTCACGTCAGGACGTTGACTTCAAAGCCTCTACAAAAGCTTAATTTTGTTTCTTTTGAGTCATTCAAAGGAGGACTTTATTATGTGTTTTCGATCATTGTCCTGCTGCATTAAACAACTGTGCTTGAGCTTTATGTCTCTAATGGGTGGACATTCTTTTCTGATAAAGAGCACAATTCATCAGTTATGACAAGTCATCCAGGTCCTGCAGAAGAAAGCAGCCCCAGAACATCACACCACCACCACCATGTTTGTCTGTTGGTATAATGTTCTTATAGTGGAATATATGGAATATGGTCGAAATAGTTACACCTTTGACTCAGTAGTCCACAGAATATTACCCAAAAAGTCTTCTATGTCATCTAGATAATTTTTGGCAAATGTGAGATGAGTCTTCTTGTGTTCTTTTTGGTCAGCATTGGTTTGCACCTTGCAGCTCTCCCATGAATGCCATTTTTGTTTTTTTGTGTATATTGTATATTGACCTTAACTGAGGGAAATGAGTCCTGCAGATCTGTGACGGTTCACCACTGTTCCAAGTCAATTCTATTTTTATTTCTAAAGCACTTTTAACAAAGGACATTGTCCTGAAGCAGCTTTACAAAGACATTGGGGCAATGAAAAACTCCCTGAGATGTTAAGAGGAAGAAACCTTGAGAGGAACCCATCCTCATTTGGGTGACAGAAGATAACAGTGCAACAATAAATAATCCCTTTTATAACTCTATGCTATACAGTAAAAAACTTCAATTGTAACCAGAAAATTCATTAAAGTTTTAACATGAAGTCTGCTTTGTTGGAGTTATAAACTGTTCATTGATGGAGATTTGACTGATGGACTGCAAACCTGATGCAAGGCAGTTAGTCCTAGCCATCATAGGAAGGCTGATTAGATTAGATGCAAAGCCAAATTCATAGTTACTAAGTGTCCTCTCTTTAGAGGAGTCTCAGAACCTTAGCAATGGCTTTGTAACACTTTCCAGACTGGTAGAATTCAAAGACTTTGTTTTGAATCTGTATTTGAATCATATGCTGCTTTTTGAGAGCTTTTAGCCTATTTCACATTCCAAGAAAGCTTCTATTTAAACAAAGTTTAGATTCAACCGGTCTGGCAGCAACAATGCCTAGGTTCAGCTATTGAAATTAAACCCAATAGTCAATTGAATTTGGTTAACTTTTGATTTTTCTTTCAATAAATGTAATCATGATTTAAAAACAGTCTTATATTATATTTCTCTAATAATAAAAGTAGTTTATGTATATGTTGTCTATGTCTATGTCTATGTGCAGATACACACGTGTATACAGAAGCCCCTTTTTTATTCATGGTCAATGCCACCTCTACAGCACCTGCTTGCTCATGTTGCCATGGTTACAAAACATCAGAGGACATTTTTTTCTCAATAGTTTTACCCCTGAGAAATGCACCCAGGCATTCAGCCCAATGGGTCAAATCAATAACACATGCACATACCCTTGTTTAAACACATTCAAACCACCCACACACGCGTGCACACGAGCACACACATACACACACACAATAGTGAGGGCTAACATTCATTTGGGAACATTCATAGCCTGGCAGTGTGATTCAGTAAAAAAAGAAAGCTGTACACTGACCAGCCATAACATTAAAACCAGTGACAGGTGAAGTGAATAACATTGATTATCTCTTTAAAGTAGCACCTGTAAAAGGGACAGGGTATATTAGGCAGTAAGTGAACAGTCAGT
The DNA here is from genome assembly GCA_025674545.1 of Hassar affinis. Taxonomy (NCBI): domain Eukaryota; kingdom Metazoa; phylum Chordata; class Actinopteri; order Siluriformes; family Doradidae; genus Hassar; species Hassar affinis. The sequence continues at coordinate 3,989,587 of JAOVYV010000002.1, read as the reverse complement.
TATTGAAGCTGATATGTTGGAAGCAGGAAAAATAGGTGAGCATAAGGATCTGAATGTCTTTGACAAGGGTTAAATTCTGATGACTAGAGGACTGGGTCAGAGCATCTCCAAAACAGCAGGTTTTGTGGGGGTGTTCCCAGTATGCAGTAGTTAGTATGTATCAAAAGTCATCCACATAGGGAGTGAAGCGAAGCCCATCTGGTCTGATCCGAGAGAAAAGTTACTTAAAATGTTAATGCTGCCTATTATAGAAAGCTGACAGATCACACAGTGCACTGAGGCTTACTACATATGGGGCTGCACAGTTGCAGACCAGTCAGAGTGCCATGCTGCCCCCTGTCCATCGCTGGAAGCACCTGTAAAGGGTACATGAGCAGGAGACATGGACCATAGATGAAAAGAAGATGGTGGCCTGGTCTGATAAATCATGTTTTTTTTTATATCAGGTGGATGGCTGGGTGCACATGCATCACTTCCCTGAGAAGAGATGAGAAGAGATGGCACCAGGATGCAATATGGAAAGTCAGTAGTGGCAGTGCGATGCTCTGGGCAATGTTCTGCTGGGAAACTCTGGGTCCTGGCATTTATGTGAATGTTACTTTGGCATGTACCAACAACCTAAACATTGTTGCAGACCACATGCACCTCTTCATGGCAGTGATATTCCCTAATGGCAGTGATCACTTTCAGTAAGATAATGCACCCTGCCACAGTGCAAAAATGGTTCAGGAATGGTTTGAGGAACATGACAGCATTCTAGGTGTTGACCAAATTACCTAGATCTCAATCTGATTGAGCATCTGAGGGATGTGCTGGACAAACAAGTCCGATCCCATGGAGGCCGTACCTAGCGACTTACAGGACAGGATCTTCTGCTAACATCTTGGTGCCAGATACCACAGCACACCTTCAGAGGTCTAGAGGGGTCAAAGCTGTTTTTGCACAAGGCAGACCTACACAATATTATTCACTATACAATATAAATGGGACTGTGCCATTTTAAGGGCATGTGCATTGTTTACAAATAAAGGGACAAAGGGCCACAGAACTGAATTTTTTTTTTTCAAACTGAGGTGTATATAGTACCAGTATATAGTACAAGTTTGGACACACCTTCAAAGTCAGTGGTTTTTAAAATGTTCTGCATTGTAGATTAATACTAAGGTCATCCAAACTATGAAGAAATACATATGGAATTATTTAGTAAACAAACAAGTGTTTAACAAACCAGAACATGTTTTATATTTTAGATTCTTCAAAGTAGGCACCTCTTAGTTGACAGCTTTGCACATCTTGGCATTTTCTCAGTCAGCTTTATGAGGTAGTCACCTGGAATGGCTTTCAGT
>JAOVYV010000002.1:2428906-2439404 GCA_025674545.1 Hassar affinis | reverse complement strand
TGCTCAAGGGCACTTCAGCCAAGTCCTGTCAGTCATGGGAATTGAACCCGGGACCTTCCGATCACGGGGCAGACACCCTAACCACCAGAGCATGACTGCCCTACTGTTACAGCACCTCCTTAAAAAATAATAAAGTCAGCATTTCTAATGAAAGAATGCCACACTGTCCTTCGCTTAAAGTGATATAGCTACGTTTAAAGCTCTGAAACGTCCCGGAAACACGTTCTCACTTACGTTATAGCAGCTATAAACATCCCTTCCCTTCCCTTCCCTTCCTGAGAGAAAGCTTTGCCCCTGGAGACTCCTGACGCGCTCAACACCGAGACTCCTCGTCATTCAAACCCGCCATCTTTTAGCCGTTTATTATGTAGAGTACGTACACCGTATTATACGGCTCCTGAACCTCCGAGCCGCTCGTGCATCAACTCAAGGACGTATGCCGTTTAATAAGTGCCTTTTTTTCGCTGACGGGCGGCGGAAACGCAGGAACGCAGGATCGCAGGAACGCGCTCGTATCCCTCGTACAATCCGTCATTTTAACTGATGTTTCAGCGTCTCTAATTTATCAAAGCAAACATCACGGCGTGACACGGCCGCTCCGGCGTCTTCAGCCCGGTGTAATTAGAGCGCAGGCATCGAATACAGTGCAGAGTCTGCCTGTACAGATACATAAATTAATGTTAAAGCATTACTGCAGACACGGTGAGAGCGGAGGGATTAGTGAATCAGGGACACCTGACGCGCAGGAAGAACAATGACCACGGCTGCGTTTGGGTTTATGGCACTTCTCAGACGCCGTCATGCAGAATGACGGACGATTATCTCATTTGTGACGGATGGGGGGCCTTGCTCAGGGGCCCAATGGTGGCAGCTTGGGAATGTTGGGATGTGAACTCAAGACCTTCTGATCAGTATGATAAGTTGTGGCTTAACACTGCCCCATTTCAGGCATCAGCACTAAAGATACGCGTATTCAGAGTCGGGTTACGCGGCTGCTGAGTTTAAGCCCCGTCAGGTTGCCAGATATTCCCGCGTTCCAAGCAGCGCTGGACTTAATACCGCTCATCACTCCAGCGGATCTTTTGTAACAAAAATGCGTTAAAGTTCAAGCTCTGAGACACAAATCTATTTCATTACACCGTTTTTCCGCAGACTCCGCCCTGCCTGCGTAACTTCTGATAAATCTAGCTACGGTATTATGTTCTCACTAGACATGCTGAACACTTCGAGAATTTTGACGACTACAGGGAAAAGATGTCCAGGAACCGGTTCTGTTCTCTCATATTTAAAAAGACAAAATAGCAAAAGAGAATTAAGACGTGTATATAAGACATGCGATAAACTGCGATAAACTGAATCGTTGAGCGCTGCGAGTTTAGCACAGCTAGCAAAAGCTGTGTGACGCGTGAAATCTATAGGCTTGGCTACGTCTCGACGTCATAATCACGCAGCGTGTTCGACGACCCGGCCGCCACACGCGCGACGCAGCGTGCAGAACCTCCTCAGGACGCCGCTCTGCCGGCGTAAGCTAGCCGAACCTCGCCTCCGCGCGAAGAACGACGAAGCCCCTAGTCTTAACAAAGAGAAGGTGCGCTGTAATGAATCCTCCTAATCACCGGAGCTCATCTGAAAGCTGTGCAGGGATTATTGAATTTTAAGCCTTTGCTGAATTTTAATTAACTTTCTCCTCGCCTGCAGAACGGCCCGGGTTCGCTCGATGCGGTTCAATAAGTCAGTCACCCATGTAATGAGGTGCTCGTTTTCAAAATGTACATTTCACACTTTGCTTTTCCTGCAGAGAACGGGCACGTGTGTGTGTGTGTGTGTGTGCATCTGTGTATGTGTGTGTGTATGCTGCCTCTAGCAGAAGAACAAAGCGAACGTAAAAAATGCGTGCGAAGAGTTTTCAGGTCGTGAGGCGGGAGTCTGGGTGTTAGATTAAGTCCCTGTGTGGTGGAACGAATTAAAGATCGAAGTTGTCCTTCAGTGACTTTTGATATTTGTGGCGCTGTGAAAGAAAATACAAAAAAAAGAAAGTGAGAAAAGAACATCTAAAAAATCAATTAAATAAATAATTAAATGTAAAAAGAGAAGAAAATAATGGTTGTGTATGGACCAGGTGCAGCCAGTATAACAATATAAAAAGTATTCTCTTTCTTTCTTTCTTGCTTCCTTTCTTCCTTCCTGAGGTAAAAGTTAAAGTGAGCAACCCACTAAAATTCTTTAACCTGGACATTCTTTACTGAAGGCTAATGTGTTCCTTTATTACAATTCTTTTGTTGTAACTGTGATACAGTAGAAATTTATTTATTATATAAAATAATTTTCTTACTTTAATGGTAAAAGTCAGGAATCCAGTCAAATCTGTAAAACCTTACGGTGACGTGCATGACAAGAGGAATTAACCTACATAAACACTCATAAAAGTCATGAATAATAATAATAAATTTCATTAAATAAAAAATAAATTAAATGATATAATAATAATTATAATAATAATAATAAATAAAATAGAAATATTTCATAAAATATAATATATATAATATATAAAATAAAATAAAAACAAATTAAATTATATTAAATGTTATATTGTATAATAATAATATCATTAATAATAATAATAATAATAATAAATAAAATATAAATATTGTATAAAATAATATATATAATATATAAAATATAATATATAAAATAAAATAAAAACAAATTAAATTATATTAGTTATATTATATAATTATCATTATCATTAATAATAATAATAAATAAAATATAAATATTTTATAAAATCTAATATATATATAATATATAAAATATAATATATAAAATGAAATAAAAACAAATTAAATTATATTAAATGCTATATTATATAATAATAATCATTATCATTATTATTAATAATAATAATAAATAAAATATAAATATTTTATAACAATATATATAATATATAAAATTAAATAAAAACAAATTAAATTATATTAAATGTTATATTATATATTAATAATAATAATAATAATAATAATAATTATAACACTCTGATACATGCACATATAGCCTAATGAAGGGCATTATAACATCATATAAATGTTTACAGTTCATTATAAAATGCCCTTCCTAGAAAAAGTTCCCATAACTTTATTTTTAATAAGCTGTAATAAAGTGGAACATGAGGTGAAGGTATCCGATGTGAGCAGAGCTAGCCCCGCCCCTTTTTAAAATCCGGCACCGCCTCCAGGAAGTGTGTGTGAACAGAACTCAGAGAACATAGTACGTACACACACACACCAACACACACACTCACACCCCCACACCAACACCAGCTCAAGGAAAAAGAACCCTGAAGGCCACATCTGGACAGATTCACACTCCGAGTACGCCGAGACGATAAGAATCACACTTTATGTAAAAGGTGTGAACTGCATGTCTGCATCCATACGACTGTTTTTATTGTTACATATTCTGTTGATTCTTTTTTTTTTTTAAATAAATAAAAACAACCGATAACAAGGAAACCTCAGTACAGAAGTAAAGAAGTGTGTCTTGTATTTGATTGACAGCGTCAAGTAATCAAATATCCATGCGACTTAGAAACATCTGCCAAAGATTAGACCTCTAATCTAACAATATTCTGATTTCCATTACAAAATACTCATGTGTGTGTGTGTGTGTGTATAGAGGTGTGTGTGTATAGGTGTGTGTGTGTAAGTGTGGTGGTGGTAGTAGTGATTTCAGAGTCTCTCTTCACGTTAAGGTCATTTTTTTTTCATGAAGCACACGGAATAATGATCATGACGATCTCTCTGTACAATAGAATCACTAAAAAAAATACAACTCAAGTTCAATATGTACATTATCTACCTAAAAAGTACAACCGCTATCATCATATCATCATAATGTAGTAAAATATGTAAACAAACTCCTTTTTTTTTTCGTTTTGTCATTGACACCGTCGACTGTGACAACAGATTCACGTTAGAATTCACACTTTTCACGTTAGATTTATTTTTCCGTATAGACATCCGTAACAGCGTTTATAGTTTATAGGAGTGCCAGTGTGCACCAGACAGCTTTTCATAAAAAAGAGAACAAGAGGAAGTGGACCAACATACATCATGATCGCAAAAAAGATCAAAGCCGGCGCCGGCGTGCGGAGGAGAAGGGGAACGTGACGGGTCGGCGTCGAGGACGGCGTCGAGGTCGGCGTCGGTGTCGGCGTCACGTCCGGAGGGAAGGGAAAGAAATAAAATATATAGAGATAGGAAAAGATGTGTCTGATGGAACGACTGGCAGATCTGTCAGATCTGTTCAACCTCAGCTGAACGTCATACATCATATCATCGTAGTGTAAAGATGGCATGCATTACAATCAGTCGCTTTACTGAGACAAAGATAAAATGCACCACTTCGCTCAAACTCACAAATTATTATTATTAGTATTATTTTGACTAGTATTTTTTTTTCTCATGTCACAGTCGGTAGTAAAATCCGAATCGTTTGGTCGAGTTGTGAATAACAGTGCCGCCGCGAGAGCGTCCGTGTCCCGTCCTCGCGCGTCTGACTTCATTTACTACGTGTTTTTTTTTTTTTTTTTTTTTAACGTCATTTTTTTTCCTCTTTTTGTTCGCAGAAAAAAAATTGACACCACATATAATGTATAAACAATACAAATCTTTCATAGGTATTTATATTATATATATATATTTTTTGGCAAGAGTCCTTCTGTCTCATTCACACAATATATATAATATATATACACACATATGTATTTATATATATATATATATATATATATTTTGTCCATCTCTTAGAACACGATGTGTCACTCACATGGCCGGAATCATTTTCTCCTCTCTCTCTCTTTCTTTCTTTCGTTCACATTTCCCTTTTTCTTTTTTTAACAGGATCTTTAAAAAAAATGCCAAGGATATACCCTTTTTAAAAGTCATTTTTTTTAGATAATGATGTAGCTGTGAAGTATTCTACACGGATAACGCCGTCGACCGGATCGAAGAATAAAAGTCACTAATGTCGCTATTTACCATTGTGGTATGCTTACACAACAGTGTGCTTTATATAACAGTTTGTGTGAGAGCTCAGTGCCTGAGCACAGTGCCAAAATGAAATCTCTCTCTCTCTCTTTTTCGTCCTCTCTCTCTCACTCTCTCTCTCTCTGCGTCAGCGCAGCTCCTGATACGCCTCAGCGTCACCCGCTTCACCGTCGCGCAGTCTCACACGTAATATTCCTTGTCCTTGTTTTTCTGTTTCTTGTTGCTGCCTTTCGAGCCGTGCTGCTTGTCCTTCATGACCGCGCCGTTGCTCTGCGCTGAGTTGGTTATGTAATTGCGGCTCTCGTCCACTTGGTACGACCCCTCGTCCCTGTTTCTGTACTTATACATGGCGTACAGGAGGATGAGGATGCACAAAGCGGCAGCAGCAACTATCCCGACGACCATTCCGGTGGTGCTGCTAGATTCCCGGACGACCTCGGAGGCCCCGGGAACGCGCCTGACGCCCGGCTCCGTGGGGATCGCTGTGGGTACATTACGGAACATGGGGGAGGTTATTAACGGGCTCTTCGGCTTTTTGCGGTCTACGTCATAGGAAGTGGGCAATGGACGCAAGACTATGTCGGGTTGGGGTTTAAGCTCTCGGTTATTCATTTTGCCCGCAGGCCATTTGGGCGGCGCTGCGGCCATGGAGGTGGTGGTGGTGGTGGTGGTGGAGCGGCTCGGATTATGGGGGAAAGACGCGGTAGTAGTAGTCCTACCGTGCTCGGAGGCTTTGTTAGGTCTAAAGTCCTTGGCTTCCCACTTAGGCGCGTGAGCTTTGTAGCCACCTTCAAAGGCCGACGTGGATAAGGTCTTATCTGTGACCAAGGAGAAGGTGGTGTAAACATCTTCATCATCAGTAGGGGGCAGGTTAGAGTCATATGCTTCCCCAGAGCCATACCCAGATATCACCAAGCCATCATCATCATCATCATCATCATCATCATCACCATCATCATCATCATCATCATCACCATCATCACAATCATCGCTGCCTTGGTCCGACAAGCAGGGCAGGCCCGCCTCAGTGGCCATGGACAGGGACTCTTTGGTGGTCTCAATAATGGTGAGGGGGGGGCGGAGGGTTGGGGGGGGAGGGATGAAGGGTGCACGTGTAGCTACAGGAGGGAGTACTAAGGGATCTAATTCACCTCCTAGGATGGAGAAGAAATAACAGAAGATTGTATCAGCAGGCAGAAGAATCTGCAACACACCCACAACAAGCACAATGCCAGAAAACTCAACTCAATACAAAGCAACCCAACGGAAAGCAAACGCTCAAATACAAATACGAAACCATATAGAATGAAATAAAGAGAAAATAAATCAAACAGCACTCAGCCCTGAGAGGTCTTCATGAGAGAGCCAGGTTCCGCCTACAAGTCATCATCATCGCGTACGGCGCTTAATGAATAAAAGATCGACAGTTCGTAACGTTTCCAAGGCATCGCTCCGGTGTGTTACGAGTATTCATGGCAAGGCAGTACAGGTTACAGCACAGCTTATAAATTGTTAACGGCATGCATTATAAACAGCGTTATAACGCGCTATAATCAGAATGTGCTCCGTTTTAGCCGTAAACAACGAACAGGACAGGTTTTAATGATGCACTCAGGTTTTCTGCTGTTGGTGTTATAACCTGTTATAAACACCACTATAACCTAGAACTCTTAACAGTTCATAAGATAAGGTGTAATGCATTTTCAGAAATAACTAAACATAGCACAAACAGTAAGGACATTTGTGTTTGGGAGATCATTTCTTTGTTGTATCTGACACCACTGGAAAGCCGGTTCATTTCCCATTAAATGGTGCCACAACTGTAAGGACCATGGATTTGTGGGAGGAGCAGCAGAGCTGAGAATGTGCATTGCGCCCATGAACAATGTGCCAGATCTTCTCTGCTGTTTTGAGCTTCTGGTACCCTAGGTTCAGACGATGAGTCCAGACTCATAAGGTCAAAGTGTGGAGAAGATGCGCTATGCTGAGTAACATCTTTTGGTGGAGGCAGTGTGATGGTGTGGGGCGGCATCTCCGTCACTGGAAAAACCAGGCTTGTTATCATTGGAAAGAGATATCGAGATGAAATTCTCCACCCAGTGGCAACCCCATATCTCCACAGTCTGGGACCGAACTCTGTCCTCCAAGATGACAACACTCTATCAACAACTTTATCAGAGACTACCTCCAGAGTTTGGGAGTGGAGAGGATGGAATGGTCTACCAGCAGTCCTGACCTCAATGCCACTGAACTTTTGTGGGATCAGCTTGGGCGTGCTGTTGGTGCCAGAGTGACCAACACGACCACGCTGGGTGAAGAACAGGATCCTATCCGACACCATTGTGTGAGCAGACTGGTGACCAGCATGAGGAGGAAGAGGAGGAGGTGCCAGGCTGTTGGGGCTGTGTGTGGTTCTTCCACACTCTCCTAAGGCTCCTGTTTGTTAAATGAATAAATTAAAACGGTTAAATGTCTTGTTTCATCAAACTTCAATCATCCAGTCCACCAAACACCAAATGAGTCAATGGCAGAATGAGCTGTTTGGCAACCGCAGAGAGGATTTGGCAACCCACATTCTCAGCTCTACTGCTCATCCTACAAATGGATGTTCCTTACAAATGTGGCACCATTTAAAAGAGCTTTCCAACGGTCCAAGATCTATTGCCAGGCAGCATTATTTTCTGTGCTATGTGTATATCATCGTGTACAGTGTAAGTATAACGGCGTATAAATGCAGGAACGTGTTTATAGTTATAAATAGTTTAGAACTATGACGTTCGTGTTACTGGTAAATTCTCCTTCGGCTTATTTGTCCATGAGATTTCTTGCCACCAGAATAGAGCACCGAAAAGGACAAAATATCTTCCATCACACACAAAGAGAGAGCTGCGTGTTTGAGGAAGCGTTCAGGAGATCCTGCAGGATTTGGATGTAATCTCTCAGAGGGTCGGTTTGGCTCCCCAGCTGCCCCTCCGGGCTTCGTGCCTTTTAAACACCGTATACTGAAACCCGAATGGCAGGGCCTGTCTCAGAACCGCGGCCACGGCGGAACCATCTCAGTGAGATTCGGTATTCCTATATATAATATAAATAACACACTGCTTTCTTCTGATAAACCAGAACAAACGTGAATAAAGTCACTTGCGAGGAAATCGCCTGCTTTTAGATTCACGTTCACGTCACGTGGGTCTGTCTCACGTCTCCGCCCCTGTCCTGCCATTATCTCATTTACAGATGTTTCCAGATTCCAGCTGCTCATCCCTTCTCTGTTCAGCTTTGTATAATGATACCTTCCGTTGTCTTTGTCTCGTTAAATCTTAAGTCCTGCATTCTCCTCACGTGTTAAACCCCAACACGTGCACTTCATTCCTGCCTCTAACTTCCACATGTTACCTAAACCTGATTTAAAAAAATACCGTCTGCCGTTTAAGGCTTTATCAGCAAATGACAATCTGATCCGAGCAGAAAGCGGCTTCTGGAGCGCGGAGTACGGACGAGCTGCTTTCCGTCGGTAACGGCGGATTAATTAGCTCCTCGTACGCATCATACCGCTGCAGTTTCTTCGCTCAAACACGTACACGTGGATGAATAAAGCATTCACGTGCACGGAATAAAAGAGCAGGACTACTGCTGTAGAAACATATCGTTAATCAGAAGTGCAAATCCACGGCTTAGCATCGGCATGTCCTAAATCTTACATTTATATCATCAGCGCGAGGTAGAGAGCAGAAATGAGCCCGAGGTTCCAGGGCTGGGCGATATGATGATATAATACTGATATTATACTCAATTATTACCTAGTACGTGCTCATCTGATAAAAAACAAAATATCTTTAAAATCGTAGGAAAAAAATTAATTTTGATAAATATTCCACATAAGTGTCATTACAACTCGAAGAAACGTCCTCGAACATTGTGATAGGATATTTGCTCATATCGTCCAGCTGTTAAACAGCTGTTCTCATTTCATACAACGCTAGATTTTTTTTTTTTTTTTTTTTGGCACTGAGCGTGAGTCCTGCCATTCAGGTTTCCATATGCAGTATAAAAATAAAATAAAATAAAATAAAATAAAATAAAATAAAATAAAATTAAATTAAATTAAATTAAAATTTAACTGATAAGATCAAATAAAAGCCAGTTTGCTTAAATGCAGTTTCAGAATTAAAAAGCTAAATAACTTAAAGACAAATATTAAAATATTCATCCAGAAGAATAAATAATAAAAAAAAATACAAAAATATAAAAAAAATACAAAAAAAAGTCCACTTGCTTATTTGCAGTTCCAGAATTAAAAGGCAAAATATAAATAAAGAAAAAAAAATTGTATATATATATATTTATTTATATATAATATATATATATATAAATATAATATAAATATAAATTAAATTCGTCTACTTTAGCAATATTACTATTCACAGACAAGCACAATAATCTAAATCAATAATAACATTTTATTGCACAAAAATAAAAATTTAAAAAGCTTTCAAATAAACATAAAATAAAAAATTTCAAGGAAATATTATAAGCATACCAGATTTTTGTTAACTTACATCAACAAATTGCCCGCATGATTTTGGCATGAAGAAAAAATGCACAAAAGAAAGTTGTGTAAGAATGTCCTTGGACAAGATTTTTTTTTTCTCTCTCTTGTGAAAAGAAAAATTACTAGCCACTGAATTTCTTGATAAATATAATCTTCAGACATGAGTATACAGGGAGGCAACAACACATACATCCACACCACATAACATGAAAAATAAACTTCACCATTATTCTGTTTTGTTTTTTTCTTTGATAAAATACAAAAGTCTGTACATATTTGAGCCTTGGATTTGAGAGATATATATATATTTATTTATATATATAGCATTTTTCAATAAATATCTACATTCTAGTAATTAAACTTTTTGCTTGGATTGATTTTATAATCGTAAATTCTGAATGGATGGATGACTGTACATATTTTGCCATAGCTAAGGGGAAGGGAGGAGGAGGAGGAGGAGGAAGAGGAGGAGGAGGAGGAGGGAAGTGAGGAAGGTTCTGGACCTATGAACATACTACATAGGAGATGATAATGATGGGGGTGATTGTGTAAGTCAGTTGCCATGTCCATGTAAAGGCAGTACGAAGCGGTCGGGCGGCATTAGAGCTTTTGGCTGTAAGGAAGGGATGGGGATATACAAACAATGAGCATATACATGCCCATCTACGAAAAAAAGAACAAAACTCTAACACTGACAATCTGACAAACCCTAAACTGCAACTTCTTCACCATGCAGTTTAAAAAAAAAGAATAAAAAAGAAAGAAAAACCAGTTCAAAAGTCAATTGCTGGCAGAATTTTGAAGAAAAACAACCCTGAGATGTGGAACATTTTCACCGGCAATCATATGTGCTGTTTGGATTGAGGTCTCATTTAATTATTTAAATAATTTAAATCATTTTTCA
>JAOVYV010000002.1:2413748-2426507 GCA_025674545.1 Hassar affinis | reverse complement strand
GAACAAAGGTACTGGGACACCGACACAGTACACCTCCAGCCTTTAAAACGTCCCTTTCTCCATCCATGGAGATGTTGCCCACCCCCCACCCCTAACAGCTTCCACTCTTTCTACAGGATTTCTACAAGACTTTGGAGCATCTCTGTGGGAATTTTTGCCCATTCATTCATTGAAGAGCATTTGTGAGGACAGACCCTGACCCTGGCCAATCAAGTTCTTTGACACCGATCACCCAACCATGGACCTTGTTTCATGCTGGAATAGAAAAGGGCCTTCCTTAAACTGTTTGCACAAAGTTTGAAGCATACAATGCTCCAAAATCATGTGGTGTGCTGAAGATTTCCCTTCACTGGAACTAAGGGGCGTAGGCCAACCCCTGAAACACAACCCCATAGCATTCGCCAAACCTCAGACTCGTTCATCACTCGTCCTGCCAGATAGAGGAACATGATTCATCACTCCACAGAACATATTTGCACTGCTCTAGAGTCCTGCAGCGACATGCTTTATACCGCTCCATACGATGGAAATGCTCGGCCAGGGAAGCCCATACCAATAACATACCAACCCATACCACTAACCCCACTCACGAGTTGATCGTGGAACATCCTGTAGGTAAGCGAACTGGCTTGTCGCACTGGTGGCATCCTATTAGAGTACCATGAGCTCTTTAGAGCGACCCATTCTTACACAGATGTTTGTGAAGCTAGACTGCATGGCCAGGTGCTTGACTTTATACGCCTGTGGCAACGAGCCCGAACAAAACGCCTGCAACCAATGATGGAGATGTGTGTCCCAATACTTTTGCTCATAGTGTGTTTTGTATATTCAGCATATCTTGATTTATTAACAGTGAAATTTAATTTCTTATTAATTAAATTTTTGGTTATACTATATATTTTCCGCTGACTCGGGTCAGTGTTTGCTGCTGAGCTAAAATAGTAAATGTAATTCTGGCAGTACCCTGAGTGTATTCCTTGCCCCTTTCATCAGGTCTAAGTGTGTATCTCGGTGGTAAATCTTATCAGTGGCTGCACTACGGAGGAGTAAATTAAGCAGAACCTGCGCTGTTGATCAGCCTCCTGCTGACACGTGATAAGCACAAGCACTCCTGCACAGGATGGAGCCAAACAACACGCTCTCCTCCATCTCCGCCGCCGCCGCTCCCACTCCTCCTGACTTTTATGTGCGCTGCGTGAGCTTTCGAGATGCCTAATTGCGGTTCTTTTCTGAAGGCCGTCACCACGGCGATCAGCATGGGGCACGGACGCACACTTTAAAAGATACTTCACAGCGTGTTTGGTTTGAGGAAACATCTAGAGGAACTCGACTTGGGAAAGTGTCATTAACTTCAGGTTAGCAGAGTTTACCAAATCACGCCATCTGGTGTTCAGATGAGGAGCGTTATAACCGTTACATGTAGTCTAATAAACTGTATTTATTTTATTTGTTTATCTATTTATTTAATGTCTTAAAATAAGAATTATAATAAATAAAATTATGAATAATTAATTATAGGAGGTGGATTTTTTTATGACGTCATAGGATTGATTTATTATTATTATTTCTTATTTAATTTGTACTTTTCATTTTTAGTTAAATATTTTAACAAATGATATGAAGGCGAGTGAAACGAAAACCTTAAAACTGCAAAATGAATTAGAACTGAATCCAGAAAGTCATGAAGTGACTCTGAATCTGGGAAAAATAACACAAAAAACAAAAAATTTCCAATAAACAATAGAGAGAAAATGAGTCATTTTTCAATTTTATATAACAGTTTTAATTGATATAAAATACAAATAAAATATAAATGTACCTATTAATTATTATTTATTTATCTCCTTATTTATTTACTTTTAATTTATTCTTGCTTTTCATTTTTATTTGTTTTGCTTTTAATAAATTTATATTTTTTAGTTTTATTTTTTTGTTGTGCAAAGCCTTTGATTGTGTTGTCTTTAATCTGAAATTAACATCAAGTCTAAATAATATTTAAAAAAATCAAACAAAAAGCATACAAATGAAAGAAAATAAATAAAACAAGTTGAGAAAGTACTTTTTCATCTTCTTATAATAATAATAATAAATTATTAATATTATTACTATTATTATTATTATTATTTTTAATCATTATTTTTATTATTATTATTGTTGTTGTTATTTATTATTATTATTATTATTATTATTATCATTGTTATTGTTATTATTTATTATTACTATTACAATTATTATTTATTATTATTATTATTATTATTATTAGTATTATTATTATTTATTATTACTATTACTATTACTATTTTTTATTATTATTATAACTATTACTATTTTTATTTTATTATTATTATTGTTTTATTATTATTATTATTATTATCATTATTATTATTATTTATTATTATTATTATTATTAATTTTAATTATTGATTACATTTTAAATATCGATCTACATCTTTACGGAGTATCTGGAGTGGACTGTGCTCACGGAGCTCCTGTACAGAAGCGGATTTCTCTCTGTAGTCGGATTCCTGCAGCTTTGATATCATCTCCTCTGTCTTTGTCCTTGGATTGAATTCTGCCTGACTTGTGAGACGTTTTGATCATGTGCAAGAGAATCATTAAATAAGTCCAGCAGCACTGAGGGAAAGCGCTGAAAGGAACGCCTGTGCTGAAACATTCAGCACTTCCGTGGACTGGCGACCTTGAGCCAGGTTCTTGGCCCCGTGTTTACCGAGTATGGAAAGTAAATTAGCAGAAGGCTAAAGTGATCGCGGCCCTGTCTATTAGCTGCTCAGGTGAAGCGCTCGGCCGGGTAATTAACACTCTGGGGACTCGGGGATAATTGCGACTCTGGTCCTGTTCAGCGGAGACTCGCTTTCACTACAGATAAAATAAAAGAATCGATGTGGAACTCGGCGGAGTGAGCGTACGAGCGCTGAGGAGCGCATTATAATGCATCGTGACGTTTCACCCACGACGCTGCAAGAACCTCATGCACAAAAACCTCTCCTCACACCTCTGCTTGTTTTCTTTACAGAGTAGCTGGAACCGTGTTTCTCAAATGGCTCAGAGAAGATACTAGAAGAATTATTAATCCAAGACCTGCTGCTAACATGCTTCACTGCGTGCAAACTCAGCACTTCCCATCCAACGCTCATTTCATTTTTTTTTAATTATTATTATTTTTTTACAAAAACAGGGCACTCTTTCAGACTAAGCATCTTAACTTTTTTATTTTTTTTAGCTCCATAAATATATTTCATTCTCTGACTCTTTACAGTGAAACAAATAGAAAAAAATAATTGTAACTCTTTATTACTAATTTTACAATAACAAAAATATTATAAATAATTTTACAATAATTTAGTTGTTTTACAATAATTCGTTTTTCTACAATTTATTTTCTGAGAATTCTTGATTTTATTCTGTGCTACAAATAAAACCCCCACACTGTTTATTTAATTGTTAAATTAAGTATTTACATTTTTTATTATTATGTGCAGTATTTTATTTTATTAATTAATTTTAATTTATTTGATGATATTTCTATTTCTTTCATTTTACTAAAATTATCTTTTATATTTCTATTTTTATTTTACTTTTTATTTTTCATTGACAATTCTTACAAAAAAGAAATTAAACCTGAAAAGTCAAACGTTTGGGATTTATTATTATTATTATTATTATTATTATTATTATTATTATTATTATTATTTTACGTTTCATGTCTGTAAAGGTCTACCAGGTTTCTGTAACACTCTCATTCTGGCTGTAAAACAACTTTTTGACTAACTCGTAAGAGTGGACCCAGACCCAGACCCAGACCCATACCCAGAGTCAGACCCAGACCCGGACCCGGACCCGGACCCGGACCCAGAGTCAGACCCAGACCCAGAGTCAGAGTCAGACCCAGAGTCAGACCCAGACCTGGACCCGGACCCGGACCCAGAGTCAGACCCAGAGTCAGACCCAGACCCAGGGGGCGTGTCCGTCTGTAATCACACAGTTATAACACCACTGTGATGCAACCAGCTGCAGCTTTCTCTCTCTCTCTCACTCTTTTTCTCTCTCTCACTCTTTTTCTCTCTCTCACTCTCACTCTTCCGCCCTTTTTCTCTCTCTTCCTCTTTTTCTTTCTCTGTCTCTCTCTCACTTTCTTCCTCTCTTTTTCTCTCACTCTCTCTCTCTCACTCTCTTCCTCTCACTCTCTTTTTCTCTCTCTCTCACTCTCTTCCCCTCTCTCTCTCACTCTCTTCCCCTCTCTCTCTCACTCTCTTCCTCTCTCTCTCTCTTTTTCTCTCTCTGTCTCTGTCCGTCTCTCTCACTCTTTCTCTCTCTTCCTATCTTTTCTCTCTCCCTCTCTCTTCCTCGCTTTCTCTCACTCTCTCTCACTGTCTTCCTCTCTTTTTCTCTCTCACTCACTCTCTTCCTCTCTCTCTCTCTCTCTCATGTGTTCAGTTCGACAAATATCCAGAATATGGGAATTACCCATCTAATAATCAGATGAAAGTCAAACCTCAGCCCTGCTAGCGCGCTCGCGTCAGCCGCTCCTGACATTAGCATGGTTTTCCGGATGGAGCTGAAAGGTTATGCGTGAATATACCGAGATTAAAGATAACAGGAAAGCGACAGTCCTCTTATGGAATTCCTGAAGGAGAAACTGGGGAAAAGGGGGAAAAAATTCCAACAGTTTTACAAACAGAGAACAGAATCACGTGACAGAAAGACGTTAAGACACGGACATGTGGACGGACAGGAAGTCTACACACAGAGACGAGACGGTACGGTACGGTACGGTGCGGTACGATACGATGCAGCAGCAATCTTTGCAACCGCAATCCATAAATAAAAAAACCAAATGGTGATAAAACTGAAGAAGATGGACTGATGAACATTAAGCCAGTGGGTTAACAGTTAGTGAGGATGGCGTGTGGAGCAGACGACACGGAGCCATGCAGTAAAACCATGACGACGGAAAGTTCTCTGGAGGATGGGTCTAGCCGAGGCGCTACCATACACGCTAACATGCCACAAACCACTGACTGAGAGATGCTTCTGTGATGACTGGGTGGCAATAAAATTCTTTTTATGCCATCTGCATTTCAATGTTGGCTGATGCAGAACGGCGTGGGGAGGGCGTCAGAAAAAAAAAAAAAAGGAGGAGGAGGAGGAGGAGGAGGATATTAACCATTCTTTTACACAACTTTCTTAATTGTTTTGGATGGCAAGAAAAGATTTTGTTGCCAGTTTTTTTAAAAAATCGGAAATGGAAATGTCAAATTTGAAGCCAAAAAAAAAAAAAAATATATAAATTCAACCAACACCAAGAAATCATGCGGCACAAGATGAGGCGAGACGACAGCAGGAACGCTGGAGCCGTGAAACAGATGAGAAACCCAGCGGAGATGGAAACGCACCAAAAACAGAACAACGGGCAACCTCGAGCAAAAAGGAAGCCAAAACAAAAAACGCAGGAGAACAGCCAGACATGCCGAACAAAACACCAAAAAGACAACGACCCCAGAACAAGAGCGTCTCATGCAGCTGTCCAACAACAACTGATGGGGTTAGAAATGATGGCATGAATTTCTGTGTAAACGTGACTGGATGATTGGGGCCCTAGCGGTTTTTCTTCATGGCACTGATACAGATCAAGAAGTGCTCCGACTTTCTCCGACTATCTCAGCTGAAAAAAAAAAAGATTTGACAGAAATTGGGATCGGCCGGAGCGAAGCCGCGTTCCGACTCGCCCGTCTCGTCCGTGTAAAACATTCATCGCCTCTAATTTATAGAGGACAAAAAGCTATTTGCGTGGGACACGCGCTCGCTAAAAGCCCTCGAACCTTCTTTACTCGCCGATAATTGATGAGCGCTTTAGAGAGCGGTGAACTCCAGGGTCACGGTGCGCGCTGCGCGGCTTTACGGTACGATCCAGCCGCTTCATGCCTGACCTTCTTTTATTGCGATAACAGCCAACGTGTTAACATTAATATTAAACGTAGAGCACTTTGTGGAAGTGGAACAATCGCTCTGAGCGACGACTCGAATAAAAAAGGGGTTTTTTAATATATAGGAGAAATGTAGATTGAAATTTTATAATTAAAAAAATTATTTTATATAAAGAAAAATATTTAATATATTTTTTTTAAATAGATATTTTTATAGATTTATATAGATACAAAAATACTTTAAAATACTTTTAAAGTATTTAAAATATTTATTTTTATTTTTTTTTATAATTAAAATATCCTTCGACTTTTATACACTATACGTATCCAATTAAAATATGTATATAATTAAATAACGATAGAAGAATTTCATTTTTTGAATTTCCTTTTTTGTTTTTATAATAAAAAAATATACAGAATTTAATTTCTGGTGTTTTTAATATATTTTTAATTAAAAAAAAAGCCAAAAACATGTGAACTTTCACTTTTATATAAAATATGTATTTTTTCTAATTTTTTTTCTTTCTTTATTTATTTATTACAGTTTATTATTATTATTTTTAAAAATATTTTATTTAATAAATAAAAATAAAAATAATTGCTTTCTATATGGGACTTCTCTCCTAATAATTATAAATAATTAAAAAATATTGTTTGGAAAATTATATTGGATTTCAAACAGTCAAGACTCAACATATTACTATTATTATTATTATTATTATTATTATTATTATTACTGTGCTACTGTATTATTACAAAAAATGTTTTATGTTGTATACTTAAAATATAAAAAGAATAAAAAAAATACTTTTAATACTAATCATAATACTATATAATAATAATAATAACAATAATAATAATAATAATATGTTAAGTTTTGACTGTTTAAAATCCAATATAATTATCTATAATATTATTATTTATTCATAAAAATTAATTACTAAAAAAAGGCAAAGCTAGATTTTTGTTTATTTAATTTGATTAAAATATTTTTTGTATAAAAAAAAAAGCCAAATATATGTAAACTTTCACTTTTATATAAAATATGTATTTTATTTATTTATTTATTGCAGTTTTTTTAATTATTATTTTTTAAAATATTTTATTTAATAAATAAAAATAAAAATAATTGTTTTCTATATTGGACTTCTCTCCTAATAATTACAAATAATTAAAAAAATATATTGTTTGGATAATTATATTGGATTTTAAACAGTCAAGATTTAACATATTACTATTATTATTATTATTATTGTGCTACTGTATTATTACAAGTTTTATACTTAAAATATAAAAAAAATAAATACATTTAATAATAATCATAATACTATATAATAATAATAATAATAATAATATGTTAAGTTTTGACTGTTTAAAATCCAATATAATTATCTATAATATTTTTATTTATTCATAAAAAATAATTACTAAAAAAAGGCAAAGCTAGGTTTTTGTTTATTTAATTTGATTAAAATATTTTTTATCATTTTTTTATCAAGAAGACGAATGTAGAAATAGATTTTATATTTTATTAGATTTTAAGTTTTAAAATCTGCGATATTTTAAATTTTTTTATTTTTATATGAGAGAGTTTTACAGTGAGAAGACGGACGAAACGTGGATTTTTTTTAACTACAAAAAAAAATGCCGAA
This sequence comes from Hassar affinis, assembly GCA_025674545.1. Taxonomy (NCBI): domain Eukaryota; kingdom Metazoa; phylum Chordata; class Actinopteri; order Siluriformes; family Doradidae; genus Hassar; species Hassar affinis. Next base: position 2,418,910 of record JAOVYV010000002.1, on the reverse strand, counting down.
ACCCAACTTCTTTCAAAAGCGTTCTGAATGTAAATCTGATTTATATTTATACTTTTATATTATATCTTATTTGGATTGAGGGGAAAAAATTCTCAGCAGAATAACTTGTTCAAAAAATACATAAAAAAAAAAACAAAACAAAATGAAAATGAAAAAAAAAAGAAACCATTTGTACACAGAAATTCGATGATATCTGTTCTCTATTAAAATGCTTAACTTAAGTCTGAAAATAATGAGGGAACCAAAAGAAATCAGAAACACTACTTCATCACAATAACTCTTCTACAGATCACACTATAACTTGGCGTGAAAGGAACAAAAATAAAAATAAAACTGAGACATCTCAAAATGTATCATGTAAAATGCAATCCAGTGTCACATGACAGAAAACCTCTGATTATGATACATTTTGAAGCATCAATGCAGAGAACATGTCACGTCTCGGTACTAATTTTGCTCGTACATCCTCATGAGAGATGGGGAAGACAAAATTAGCAGGAAATGTGAGCATGTTAACCACTTCGGAAAACCCCATGGCCAAGTGTAGCTCGTAACTGGTGTCGATTGAATTCGAGGGGATCGCTTAAGACTTGCTGAGTGCAATTTAGAGGTAAGCTCGTATAGCCTGAATGGAAAGGGCTTGCTTGGGTCGTCTTTGCTAGACAGGATGTTGGCTTTGCTTGCTTGGCTAGACAGGAAGTTACACTTTATCAATCCATGGGGGGGCGGCGATGCTTTGAGGATCTGATCCTCTGTTGCAAAAATGAAAGACCACCACATAGGAGCAAGCAGAATTAAACTGACCTAGCCCACCTGCGTGCTCGAAGTTGCACTCCTCCAGGTCCTCGTCGTCGTTGGAGCACTCGGCTGACGTCACGATGTCGTCTGTGCTCTAAAAAAAAAAGAAAGACAAGACAGAGAAAACGTGAGCACCGTGTTGAACCTGAGATTTACACCTATAATCCTAATCCTATACGTCTTCTGTAAACCATTCACGAATAACAGAACTGGACAGCGGCGCCTCAGCTGCAAGTGAAGCAAACAGGAAACAGCGTTCCAGACATCTGACCTCGCTCTGACCTTCAGCCTGTTCGGATCGACTCCAAAGTTACCGTAACGACTCTACAGACACTCCACTGCTCTGTCCTGGATTATTACGCTTCCAGGTGTCTCAGACGCTCACGAAGACGACTCGGAAACACGACGAAAAGACCGGAATGCAGACGCGTAGCCGAGATATACCAAGATATACCGAGATGATCCCATCACCCCATTAATTGACTTTTAAATAATAGTTCCCCCAAACCCGCACTTCCATTTCAAAGCTCTGTGGTTCTGGGTTTATTGGCAGGCTCCTGCCTCTGATCATTCCTGGCCATCAGCTCCATTTGGTATTTTAATAGGTTGCTTGGATTTTCATTATTGTTCATCACTGCTTCAGAAAATTGAGCGGAGTCCTGCATCCAGGGCTGGAGATGGAGATCATCAGCGTCGTCCCTGCTTTTGATTTACCCCCCTCATCAAATCCTTCAGCGGCTCACACCGGCCGACGCCCACAAACACACACACACACACACACACACACACACACACACACACACACACACACACACATTGTGCTTGGCATGTCTTTATTAGGTGCAGATTCGAATGCAGGATAAAATAAGTACTGTCGTAGAGCAGGTTTATGAAATTATAAATAACAGAAGGCGTAATGGAGAGTACTCTCATCTGTGAAAGTGCACAATCATAAATACGACTGGCTTCGACCGGCTAATAAATAAGAGCCCAACACCACCCCCGACACCCCCGCCGCCCTCGCCCTCGCCTCGCCTCGCCTCACCCCTACCATTACCCTTCCACTTCCTCTCTCTACACCGCTGATGGCTTTGGATGACTGAGGAAGAGATTTTTCCCCACTTTGGTCAAGTTAAGCGATAAAATGCATTTGAATGCGCATCAGTCAGAGGCGAGATGGCAGACAGGGCGGCTGTGGAATATCACTCTGAGTAAATATAAAATTATTCATTGAATTTAGATTTAGTGTGGCAAATGACTCATATGGCGCCTGAAAGACAGGGAGAGATGGCAGATGCAGGAGGTGATGAGGAAGGGAATTGACTGATTCCAGAGAAAATGTGAAACGATCTCCACTTTTCCCTCTTGGAACGAGAGGAGGACGCTAAACATCATAAAAATGCTTAAGAACTCTGAGCCGCCTCAGAAATACATATTACACACCTGCACCATCCAGATCCACACGCGCATTAAAGCTGCTCGCTAATTCACTCGCTCAAAGATTTCACTGGGCTGAATCTGTCTAAAGACAGAGAAAACTGTTTATCTGTCCATCCATCCATCCATCCATCCATCCATCTATCCACGTATCCATCCATCCACCTATGTATCCATCCATCCACCAATTTATTGATCCATCCTTCCATCCATCATCTATCTATCTATCCATACATCTATCAATCAATCCATCCACCTACCTATCTATCCATACATCCATCCATTGATTGATTTGTTCGTCCATCCTCCATCCATCCATCCACCTAACTACCTATGTATCCTTCCATCTGTCCACCCACCCCTTTATCTATCTATCTATCTATCTATCTATCTATCTATCTATCTATCTATCTATCCATCCATCCAACTACCTATCTATCCATACATCCATCCATTGATCGATTTGTTCGTCCATCCATCATCCAATCCATCCATTCACCTAACTACCTATGTATCCTTCCATCTGTCCACCCACCCCTTTATCTATCTATCTATCCATCCATCCATCCAACTACCTATTTATCCATACATCCATCCATTGATCGATTTGTTCGTCCATCCATTATCCATCTACCAATCCATCCATCCATCCATTCACCTAACTACCTATGTATCCTTCCATCTGTCCACCCACCCCTTTATCTATCTATCTATCTATCTATCCATCCATCAATCTATCTATCCATCCATCCATCCATCCATCGATTTGTTCGTCCATTCATCTATCCATCCATCCATCTATCCTTCCATCCATCTACCTATATATCCATCCATCCTTCAACCTGTCCATCCACCCTTTTATCTATCTATCTATCTATCTATCTATTGATTGATTCATCCTTCCATCCATCTACAAATCCATCCATCCATCCATCCATCCATTGATCAATTCATCCATCCATCCATCTATCTATCTATCTATCTATCTATCTATCTATCTATCTATCTATCTATCTATCCACCCCTCCATCTATCTATCCACCCCTCCATCCACCCCTCCATCCACCCTTCCATCTATCTATCCACCCCTCCATCCACCCTTCTATCTATCTATCTATCTATCTATCTATCTATCTATCTATCTATCTATCTATCTATCCAGCAACCATCCATCCACAATTCAAAAAGTTCTCCTAAGCCAAATCTGTATTTCAAAAACCTTAACAAAAAGAAAGTTAATACATTCTTCAATATAATATTTGTTCATAGGGCTTCCATATACTATTCATAGGGCCTTTATAACTACACTGTAAGTCTAATAATATATTTATAAAGACTTGTTCGATAATGTGTCCGCTGGAAAAAGTGCCACCAAATTTGATGCCAACTTTTTATACCGACTGGACAGATTCTTGTTGCTATAAGCTGTTATAACACTGATATGACCACTGACGCTGCAGCGTTGTGTAGTTCTGGTACGTGAGGAGCAATGGAGTTAAAACGATGCTTGGACTGATGGAAGTCAGCATGTGGAAAAAGAGATTCTCTGTAGTGTGTTATGAACATGGCTTTCGGTGGTTATAGCGTTAATAATGCTTTATAACTGCTACACAGAGAAGGTTTGTCAGTGACACGCATCAGACTCAAGCAAGAGGGTACAGTGTGTGATGTGTTTATGACTGCTTATAGCTCTTATGACAATTTACGAGCAATATTTACAAGCTGCCGCCTCTATGACGGGTGTATGAAGGGCTTATGCAGGTGCTAAGTGTGATACAAAGTTCACATGTGAGAAAAAGCGTTATGGAACACCTCAGGGAGAAAACAGTCTTGTGCTGTATCATTCTTTCAGGGTGTATATTCGGAGCAGTCAAGCTTCTGCAGTTTATAATCACTTATTTATAGAGGGTTTGTTTGTTTTACTTCCTGTCAGAAAGAAGGACGACTTATTCCACGAGGAAGAGCGGCGAAATGTTTACGAGTTTTAGCTTTTCACTGCTCATCTCTCCACCGAGGCTTAATCAGGTCCCTTTTCTTAAAGCGGCCGACAGTGACAGGAAGTTTGTATTGAATTCCCGGGAGATTAGCTCCCCTCCGAATGCGCTGGAAAGCCGCGAGAGCGTAATGCTTTACGGTGTCCGAGAGATAAGCAAATCCACCTAAATCCATTCCATTTATTCTCAGCCATGGATAAATGATTCATTATTTAAAGAACAAATGATTTTCAGGGCTGAATCAAGATCCCAGGTGTTTATTGATTCCTCTCGGTATCTCTTGATAAGAGCCGGACGGGCCGCGCGGCCGCGCTCCGTGTCTTTTACTTCTATGTAAATGATTACGACCTTGAGTTCAAATATAGAGAATCAATACGGTGTGAATCGAGTCTATTACAGCCGTCAGCGCTCAGGCCATCAACGAGGCTGAGGATAAATCCACAAACTCCAGAAACACGGCATTCAGAGAGAGAGAGAGGGAGAGAGAGAGAGGGAGAGAGAGAGAGAGAGAGAGAGAGAGAAACAAGGTATAGTGAAGTTTGATGTTCATTAATAAATATCAATTATAATCATTGGGCAGATGTTGTAAACAGCTGGAATGAACGCACATGACTACAAGACGAAAGGGGCGGAGCCAGTCCGAGGCATTATTATTGCTCTATATATTGTAGATTTCTGGAAATAAATTCAATGCCTAGCTGGAAATGAAAGCTGACCAATCACAGTCGCTACAATGTGTAGCTACAGGGGTTAGACAATGAAACTGAAACACCGGTCATTTTAGTGTTGGAGGTTTCATGGCTAAACTGGACCAGCCTGGTGGCCGATCTTCATTAATTGCACATTGCACCAGTAAGAGCAGAGTCTGAAGGTTCAATTAGCAGGGTAAGAGCACAGGTTTGCTCAAAATATTGCAATGCATATTACACAACA
>JAOVYV010000002.1:945654-956385 GCA_025674545.1 Hassar affinis | reverse complement strand
GGGGAGGACATGCAGACTCCACACAGAAAGGACCCAGAGTCTCCGCCCCACCCGGGGATCGAACCCGGGACCATCTCTCTGTGAGGCGACAGTGCTACCCACCGAGCCACCGTGTCGCCCCGTTTGTACATTGTTTGTACAATTTGAAAACTTTGGGTTGAACAAAACTCTGGAGGTTGTCTTTTGTAGAACAACTGGTAAAACAACTCTAGCATTATTGGCCCTCTTAGTAAAATCCATTATAATCCAAATGTCTGCTGTTAATTAACTTCATCTCACATGGTGAACATGAGAAATACTTAACAAAGAATGAAACGGCCTTCGTATTTCCACTTCATATCTCGTTTAATGCTTGACGAGAGCAAGGGATCCTCATTATTCCTCATTATTCCCCATTAATACAGAATTTCTCCTCTGTACGTTTTCATTTTACAGGTTTTCAATCAAAATCTCCATGGCCGTGCCAGAAACCTTATTCTGTGGTGGTTGAATCATTTTTGGATGTGTGTTCTGGATCATTATCCAACCTTCCAAGCAATAACCCATTTCCAACTACTTGTCAGAATTTTCATCTTTACTGTCCTGCACCCCCAAGTCAAGCTTCAAAGAAGCTCACAGAACCTAAACCAGACTTAACAGTAGGGGTTTTATACTGGGTTTTTCTTTACTCAAACTCTCCCCAGGTAGTTTCTCCTAAAGGTTTCATCCGACTCCAGAACCTGGTGCCAGTCAAATTTCCAGTAGCATCTGGCTACCTCCAGGCACTTGGTTAGATGGGGGGAAAAAAACTTCTGGCACACCATTTTATAAAGTTTGTCATGAAGGATGGCGTCTAATTGTAGACCCCAAAATCTCCAACTGTGATCCTTGGAAAATTGTTGCCTCCGTACTCCGTAACCCTCCTCCTCCTCATGGTGCATGGTGTGGTGCAAAAATGCAATCGGATTTCATATGTGAGTGTAGCTCAGTGGTTAAGAAGTTGGACTACTGACCCAAAGGTCGTGAGTTCAAATCCCACCATGGAGAAGCTGTCACTGTTGGGCCCCTGAGCAAGGCCCTTAACCCTCAACTGCTCAGTTGTGTAAATAAGTCACTCTGGATAAGGGCGTCTGCCAAATGCCGTAAATGTAAGTATAGAACTGACGTATTACAGTTTGATATCAGATTTATTATACAAAACACTGTAATAACCAGCGCCATGGCAGCTCCGGGTCAAGGGTCAGGTTGTAACGGAGCGGTTGGGTGGGCGACTGAGCGTACGCTAATGACCTCAGTGTTTTTCTAACCGAGGCAGCGGGCTCGCCGTACGCCTTTACGAGCGCCCCGAGCCCGCGGTTTAAGCGCACCCGGCAACCGCGAGGCGATGTTTTAATCACGTTTTCTCACAGCTTTGTGCATACGAGTTCTATTTCTGCCCCTCTCGGAAGGCAGTTTTATGGTTTTGTTGCTTTCCAATTTGGGGCTCGCGCCCTCTCTGTGTGGCTCTGCTGGCTTTTGTGCTACAAGAGGTGGAAAATGAGAGCGGCGTGGACGGGCTCGTGAGGTGAGAAATGACCTCATGTCAGCTGTGCAAGCACTCTGGCGCTAATGCGAGAGTGGGAAAAAAAAAAGGATACTGATTGATGCAACCCTAAAAGTGGTCATTATGTAAAATTAACCATTTGAAAATGCTTGTGATTTACTTTCCCGAATTTACGCAGCCAGGTTAGAAATCTGTCATTTCCCCATGATGGATCAGGAGGTCAGTGACGGGGTGTGGGTGCAGGTTAATATGTGGCACTGCTGTGATTTGCGAGAGAAGGGTGGAGTGCTGACAGACATATTGAAGATGTGTTTTACAGAAGAATATGGGAGGGAGAGCTGTGCATTTGACAGAGTAAGGGTTCCAGAGCGAAAGAAAGTAGTGAAGGTCTTTACAAACCATGGTCTAAAAATAATATGACTCTATTGATGGAGTGTTTAGGGAAGAAGTAAGCTCATCTGCGATGAGTCCGCTTAGATCTTAGATCATCTTTGGGTAGGGTGAGGAGAGCACACAAAGAAATATCTAGCTGCTGGGGAAAAAATCTTGTATATAAAGGTTTACATGCGTAGATGGGAGGCAAATTAAAGAAAAATGTTATGTTCTGGGGGGTGGCTGTTTATTTTGCTGGTATGGTTTGCCCGCACTTTACAAGCAGCACAAGAAGCAGCACTACAGCTCAATACAACATTCTTCTGCCCGAACACTTATCCTTGATGCGAGTGATCTCTTCCAGACTCCATCCCTGTCCATTCCTGTCCAGACCCAGAGGGCTCAGTCAAAGGTTTGATGAGTTTGAAAATGTATGAATCATACATTATGATCTTCACAGGTAACGTGTTAGGCAGTGCTCTCCATATCCATCATCAAAACACCAAATAAGGGAATATCTGGTGTTCCATCCATCCATCCATCCCTTCTGTAGAATGCCAGAGACTTGTAGAATCAACACCAAGCTACATTGAAGCTGTTCTGGCAGTAGCTGTAGCTATTCTATAGTTAAGTACACACACAACAGTTGTGGTCAGAGGTTTACATATACTCATCATGGACATGAACTTGCCAAGGCCCCTTCCACTAACTTCCCGTTAGTGATCATTATGGCTACAGCTTGTACCTTCCCTGTGCCAAATCTGTATTCAGTGCAGAGCTGAGAAAGATGAACATACATTTACAAAAGACAGGAATCTCTCTTGGAGCCATTTTCAAGCAACTGCAGGTTCCATCCAGATCATCAGTTTAAAAGTTATTGGACGGTGTAGTCACTTTTCCAAGATCTGGAAAAGACCCAAATTGCCCCACCAAATCTGAGAGAAAATTGGTTTGGATGGTCAGGAACAACCCAAGAACCATGAAAGGTACAGACCTACCATGAAATAGAAGGTGAAGCAACACCAGCATCACTATCTATGTTTGAGCGTGTTTTAGATCGCCTTGGGTTAAGAGGTTTCAACCAAGGAACCAGGAAGCTCCAAAATCAGCACCTTCAAGCATGGCTACAGTTTGCAGATGACCACAAGACAATGGGGAGTTGTCTGGTTAGTTGAGACAAAGATTGATTTGTTTGGCTGCAATGGTATGTTTGGAAGAGTAAAGATGAGGCATTCAACCCCAGTTCCACTGTACCAACTGTTAAGCATGGTGGTGGTAGCATCATGCTCTGGGGCTGTTTGGCTGCTGGTGGAACTGTAACCTTGCACAAAGTGGATGGAATGATGATGAAGGAAGACTACCTCAGAATTCATCTATAGCTAGATGGGTATGTATATATAAAACCACACATCACACAGTCAGTCATAACATTAAAACCCTCTGCCTAATTTTGTGTAGGTCCCCATTGTGCTGTCAAATCAGCTCTGACCCGTTGAGGCATGGACTCTACAAATCCTCTGAAGGTATCTGGCACCAAGACTTGAGCAGCAGATCCTTTAAGTCCGGTAAGTTGTGAGCTGAGGCCACCATGAATGGCCTCATGGTGGCCTCAGCTTGCAACTTACAGGACTTAAAGTATCTGTTGCTCAAGTCTTGGTGCCAGATACCTTCAGAGGACTTGTTTGTCCAGCACGTCCCACTGATGCTTGATTGGTTTGAGCTCTGGGGAATTTGGAAGACAACAAGACACCTTAAAATCGTTGTCATGTTCCTTACACCATTCCTGAATAATTTGTGCAGTGTTCCAGGGTGCATCACCCTTCTGAAAGAGGCTTAAAGGGTGTACTTGGTTTGCAACAATGTGTAGGTAGGTAGTAGGTCTCAAAGTAACATCCATGTGAATGCTAGGACCCAAGGTTTCACAGCAGAACATTGCCCAGAGCATCCCTCTGCTTCCACAGGCTTTTTCCATAGTGCATCCTGGTGCCACCTTTTCCCCAGGTAAGTGATGCACATGCACACGGCTACACACATGATAATAAAAAAGCATGGTCACTCTGATCGGTCTGCGGTCATTATAAAGCATTAGCCATGATACAGTGCCATATCAGCCATAACATTAAAACCACTGACGGGTGGAGTGAATAACATTGGTTATCTCATTACAGTGGCACCTGTCAAAGGGTGGGATATATTAGGCAGCAAGTGAACAGTCTGTTCTTGAAAAATGGCCAACCATAAGGATCTGAGTGACTTTGATATGGTCCAAATTGTGATGGCTAGACGACTGGGCCAGAGCATCTCCAAAACAGCAGGTCTTGTGGGATGTTCCTGGTATGCAGTGGTTAGGACCTACAGAATGCTGTCTAAGGAAGGACGACCAGTGAACTGTCATGGTTGTCATGGGCAACCAATGATCCTAGACATGCCCGCCTATCTGGTCTAATCCCACAGAAGAGCTACTGTAGCACAGATTGCTGAAAATGTTAATGCTAGTTATGATTGAAAGGTGTCGGAATACACAGTGCATCACCGCTCGCTGTGTATCGTGCTGTGTAGCACCAGACCAGTCAGAGTGCTCATGACCCCTGTCCACACCGAAAGAACCTACAATGGAACATGCCCAGCAGAACTGGACCATGGAGCAATGTTAAGAGGTGGCCTGGTCTGATGAATCATATTTTCTTTAAGATCATATGAACAGCTGAGTGTGTGTATGTGTGTAAAATGGCATCAGGATGTATTCTGGGAAGAAGGCAGGCCAGCGGAGGCAGTGTGATGCTCTGGGAAACCCTGGCTCCTGGCATTCCTGTGGATGTTACTTTGATAAGCAGCACCTACCTAAATATTGTTGCAGACTAAGTACACCCTGTAATGGCAACAGTATTCCATAATGGCAGTGACCTTTTTCGTCAGGATGATGTTCTGTACCACACTGCAAAAACTGTTCAGGAATGGTTTGAGGAACATGACAAAGGGATCAAGGTGTTAACTTGACCTTCAAATTCCTCAGATCTGCTGCTGATGTCTTGGTCCCAGATACCACAGCACACATTCAATGGTTTTTGGGAGTCCAGGTCTCAATGGCTCAGAGCTATCTTGCTGTCACAAGGGGATCTACACACACATATATATATATATATATATATATATATATATGTGTGTGTGTATGTGTGTGTGTGTGTATGTATATATATATATATATGTGGAATGCAACTGGAGATTGGTGCACTGCTAGGCTGGAGTGTGGGAATGGGAGGGCAGCGGTGACTTATTACCTGTGTTGACAATGTGCAGGCTCGCGCCGCGTCATTTGAGCCATTTATCCTTTGCGCTGTAAAAACAAAGAGATGACAAATAAATATGCAGCGGGGGCTCGTTGTTTTCCACTCACCCTGGCTTGCCAAAACTTTTTTTCTTTTTCCGCTGACCTCTACCACTGAATAAACCACATTTCAATCAGCACTTGCACAAATCGTCCTCCATGACCTCCTTGGCATCTTGTTTTATACACAGTTTAGGCGACAATCGAAATTATGCCTAACAGGCATTTTTCTCTGTCGTTGTTCTCCACGTCATTTGTTTCTCCCCCCCTTTTCCCTTCGCAGGAGGATTACAGTGTGTTGCAGGCAGCCCATTACAATGGCCAGAACAGGAATGGGTTATTAATGCTCAGCCTTACTGATGGGCCTTCAAGCTGCGTGGAGTGCGTCTGGGCTTCCTCATGCGTAATTGGATCCAGCTCCGTGCACCCTGTGTTAAGGGCAGGCCGGGGAATAACCCCTGTGCGTAGGGGAAGATAGCGATCACACACATGCACACACTCACACACACACACACACACACACACACACACACACAGGCTTCCATTGCATGTACACATCTGAATCAGCAATCAGACCCACTGTCAGTCTATCAGTCTTTATTTCAGGGTTGTGGTTCTTGCTAGGTGTAAAAAGGGCAAAACGCATTCTCCAGAGGCAGTGTGGCTTCTGTGGTCATCATTGCAGCTTTGCTCGATTAGTTTAATGCCCAGAATACTGACAATTCTCATTTATCTGCCTGTCAAATAAGTGTTATCTACATAGAAAGTGGCCTTATGCTAGTGGTCTCAAGATACCAGCACTGATTAGTGCTGTGCTGTACTGTATATTGTTTGATAATCACTAGCACAAATGGCCTGTTTGATAAAGCATGGCATTAGCAAAATTCCAAAATATCCTGAAATACAAGCCTGTTGTGGATCTATGGCTGAGGGTGCCAATATTAAATGACTTAAGTATATTACTTAATAACTTAATTACCTTAAGTAAAATTAAATATGGAAATGTAAACTAATTCATATGTTAATACATACTTGGTGCTCATGATGTGAAATAATTTAATCTGTCAGCATTAGCCATAAAACAAGACTGGGACGTCTGCTCAGCAAGACACTTCGAGATGTGGCGAGGCACAGCATGTCAGAATCATCACACTCTGAAGCGGCAGTGTCCAAACCGCGCCCTCGCCTCTGGTACTGGACGCTAGAGAAAGGTATGGCGACACGGGGGCGTTTTCCAATTCCAGATTTGTAGAAACGGTGGCCTCGTTAATAAAGATTGCATAAACGCTGATAAACGATTGTTTCCTAATAGTTCCTACTAACAAATTCAATTTTATCCTGGTCACGGTAATGCTGGACGTGAGCTGGAGATGCACCCTGGGTGGAAAAATTCTGAAAATTGGTGAAAAAGATTTTAATAATGAGACAAATGTATTGTATTTCTTTCCTAAACCTACACAAATTGCTTATTTAAACTTACTTAAATTAAACTTAAGTAATGTATTTACTTAAATATTTATTTCCTTACATAAAGTATACTTACTTCTTTAAAATTACTTACATTTACTTAAATATTTATTTCCATAAGATTACATAAATGTACTTATTAAAGCTATTTACTTATAATTATTTACTTAAACTTACCTTTACCTACTTAAACCTATTTACTTACACTTACTTAAATATACTTATATACTCATTTATTTCCTTAAACTTCCATAAAGTACTTATTTCTTTAAAATTACTTACACTTACTTAAATGTAAGTGTTTTAATTTCCTTAAAATTACTTAAATGCACTTATTTAAACTTTATTAAACTTATTTCTATATAATTGCATCCTTAAACTTACTTATACCTACTTTAACCTCTTTGCTTAACTTACTTAAATATGCTTGCATAATTTATACATTTATTTCCTTAAACTTGCATAAATTATAAAACTTACATTTACATTATTTCCTTAAAATTATTTAAATGTTCTTATTAAACTTGTTTCTTAATAATTATTTACTTAAAATTACTTATACCAACTTAAACCTATTTACTTAAACTTACATAAATGTACTTATTTCTTTAAAATTACTTACACTTACTTAAATGTAACTTAAGTATTTATTTCCTTAAAATTACTTAAATGTACTTATTGAACTTCTATATAATTGCATCCTTAAACTTACTTATACCTACTTAAACCTCTTTACTTAAACTTGCTTAAATGTGCTTATGTACAACATTTATTTCCTTAAATTTACATAACTTATAAAACTTAAACATACACTTAATTATTCCCTTAAAATTACTTACATGTTACATGTTATTTCTTTATAATTATTTACTTAAACTTATTTATACCAACTTAAATCTATTTACTTAAATTTACTTACATGTACTTACTTAAACATGTATTGCCTTAAACTTGCATAAATTTACTTATTTCTTTAAAATTACTTACACTTACTTAAATGTAACTTTATTTATTTCCTTAAAATTACTTAAATGTGCTTGCGTAAACATTTCCTTAAACTTACATAAATTATAAAACTTACATTTACATTATTTCCTTAAAATTATGTAAATGTTCTTATTAAATTTGTTTCTTTATAATTATTTACTTAAAATTACTTATACCTACTTAAACCTATTTACTTAAATGTACATAAATGTACTTATTTCTTTAAAATTACTTACACTTACTTAAATGTATCTTAAGTATTTATTTCCTTAAAATTACTTAAATGTACTTATTGAACTTATTTCTATATAATTGCATCCTTAAACTTACTTATACCTACTTAAACTTGCTTAAATGTGCTTGTGTAAAACATGTATTTCCTTAAACTTACATAACTAATAAAACTTAAACATACACTTATTACCTTAAAATTACTTAAATGTTCTTATTAAACTTATTTATACCAACTTAAACCTATTTACTTAAAATTACTTAAATGTACTTACATAAACATGTATTTCCTTAAACTTGCATAAATGTACTTATTTCTTTAAAAGTACTTACATTGTTACTTAAATGTAACTTAAGTATTTATTTCCTTAAAATTACTTAAATGTGCTTGCGTAAACATTTACATTATTTCCTTAAAATTGCTTAAATCTACTTATTAAACTTATTTCTTTGTAATTATTTACTTAAACGTATTTAAATATACCTACTTAAACATTTATTTCCTTAAACTTCCATAAATAATAAAACTTACACTTACATTATTTCCTTAAAATTACTTAAATCTACTTATTAAACTTATTTCTTTATAATGACATACTTAAACTTGCATATACCTACTTATGTTAACTTACTTCATGTACTTGATAAATGATAAATGTGCTTATTTCTTTCAAATTACTTACACTTGATAAAATACGACATACTTAACGAACATATCTACTTAAACTTACTAACTAAAAATGATCCAATCTTCCTTATGCTTATTCATACTTACTTAAACTAATTAATGTACTTAAGTGTGCCCAAATATACTTATATTAACTTTCTAAAAGCTGCTTATTTGAACTTAAACTTACTTAAATATACTTAAACATACCTATTTTGCAGTACATCAGTGTACTTAAACGGCCTAAAGCAGTTACAACTTAAAAGTATTTATTTTCTTAGATTTGTTAAGTATACTTAACGTTAGCCATTTGCTTATCATCGACCCTGATCTGTATGTCAGGTTTAATTCTTGGAATTACTGATTAAATCTGGTCATATGAGTTTTTTAATGGAAACCTAAAGATGTGTTGTACAAAGTTGTCAAGGTTAGTGTTTAAGTAAAGATGCCACCTTGTCATTTGTTAATTTCCCAGACGCTTTTATCCACTAAATAATCCGAACCCGGAGCAGTTCCAGTTTAAGAACAGATTAGATTTCCTATCCTTCCTCTAACGCAGAACTTTAACAGCTGAGCTGCCCGGTAGGAGAATGCAGATTATGCATGCATTAGCGAAACATTGTACCGAGGCGTTTTAATAGCATCCGGCAAATACACGTTCTCTCATTTTAATGTGTGTAAGGGGTATCTAATGTGTAGTCTGAGCTACTTTAAGCCTGGGGCTTGCTTTGCCTGGCCATGAATGTGAAAGGTCAGTCTCACTGGGGTTTAATTCTCACGGGAGAAAGTGTTAATGGAGCACTGAGAATAAACACACTTAATCCTGCTATCTTTTCACTTGTACAATTAGGAAGTCGGTTGTTAGCTGCCTAATGTGTTATTGCCTTCTTTAGCACTCCATTTAGGAGCAATTGGCTTATGCTAATAGATCCATCTCATTATGCGTGGAGGGATTCGAGAGGGCGAGAGCACAAACTTCCCCCGAGCTCCGTTTGTTTCGGGTTCCAGCCTGTTTTTTTTTTGTGTTTGCGTTTTGTGTAGCGTTGCGTTTGCTACATTTTTATCATGCATCGCCGAGCTCCAGTCAAGGATTTCTCTATTAAATGAAATGTGCTCGCATTTTACAAAAGCATTACACCGGTAATGAACGTGGATGTAGATGTAATCCTCTATTTTGTGATTATTATAGGATGCAGAAATGGAATATGAATGTTTTCATGCACCAAATCCCTAAAGAGTTCACCCCTCAGTGTGTGCAGTTATTAGTAATGAGAATGAGGCAGGAGGTCTTATCTGGTGGTAATTACCAGCACTCAGGCCTTTCAATGATCTCTCGGGTGCGTTTGATTTGTCATCACTGATAGTCTTGAGCTCTCCCGTTTCCTATTCCGCCACGCTTATGAAGCGCTCCTGCAAACTGAGGAATATTGAAATGAGGTTTGGGCAGGGGGCTTCGCCAAACAGCGGGTCGACCCGAGGTGTAGAGATGCAGAAATAATTAAAAGAATCGTTTTGGGTCCCTGTGCTTATTTCCATTTGCAATAACATTGGTTTAGTCTAGAGTGGCGATGCTAAATAGCTCCCACTGTTTTCAGGCGGAGATAATGAGAGCGGCCTAGTCGAACGGTCATGTCTTCCTCATTTGCTTCAAATAGGTTTTTTTTTTTACTTTGGAAATAACACCAACCCTGCTATACTGGACATGCTCGAACGAATGGCAAATCAAATGACACAAACACACTTCACATTAAGTGTAGACACCCAAGCCATGTTTGGTATCTGAAGTTCTGTCTTTGGTCACTATGAGGATCATCTAGCAGATAAGGGAGGTTTATGATCACCGGGTAAGCTTTGTCAAAATCATGCATTAATATAAAAAAAAATCTGATTTGCTTAATATGATTTCCGATGCATATTATTTATGGAACGGCGGCCATCTTGAAACAACAGTTGCTTACAATTCAAATAAAATCACATGGTAAAAAAAGATTTAATCATTTTACATAAAAAAATTAAAAAGTGGGCGACACGGTGGCTCGACGGGTTGCCTCACAGCAAGAAGGTCCCGGGTTGGATCCCTGGATGGGGCGGAGACTCTGGGTCCTTTCTGTGTGGAGTCTGCATGTCCTCCCCGTGTCCGCCTGGGTTTACTCCGGGTAC
>JAOVYV010000002.1:889252-903804 GCA_025674545.1 Hassar affinis | reverse complement strand
TTTATAATTTCCAGTTTATATACTGCAAGGAAAATACTAGGCTATTTATAATATATATGGATAATATTTACAGCAATTTTAATATAGCAAAAAGGGTCGTATGTAGTTCACAACCCGAATATTTTCTACTTTTAAAGCTTTACGCAATGATCCATTTCTATATCTTGTTATTAGGTTTTTAAGAATGTGCAAAATATCCTCATTTCCGGGTCAAAAATAGCTCAAAGGAACAAATAGAGCCGACTATTCGGCAACTAGAAAATCAAATATTCAGTTTAGTTCGCTTTTTTTTTAAAAAAAAACCAAAATGTGTATTGTTATATTTTAAATTAAATTGCCTAAATGCAAAATAAACCGCAATGAACAAAGAAAAATATATATAATTAAGCAGTTGTTGTTGTTTATTTTTAGGAGCTGTTCGTGTTCATGTTCAGGAACTCCAAGAAACTCCAACAATAAGTCTATCAGCCAGACTGACAGGTGCGTTTCCATCTTACAGCTTTGTACCTGATCGCTCTAAATTATGAATTTCCTCAAATCTTTGGTGCGCAAACAGCCTTTATTACCAGTCACCACCATAATCGAATTACCCGTCCTCAATACACAAGCTTGTTTTCACACCTTCGTGTTTGTGCACGC
This sequence comes from Hassar affinis, assembly GCA_025674545.1. Taxonomy (NCBI): domain Eukaryota; kingdom Metazoa; phylum Chordata; class Actinopteri; order Siluriformes; family Doradidae; genus Hassar; species Hassar affinis. Next base: position 903,165 of record JAOVYV010000002.1, on the reverse strand, counting down.
GCTAAACCCCAAAAACCCAAATCCAGAATGTCCAGCCTGCACAGCCGCGGGTTTTTCCTCCTCCGGCGGATATGCAAAAAAGGAAAACTCCTACTCTGACGTCAGAGGGGTATAAAAAAGGGCAAAAGAAGAAAATTCAACTGGAGCGCAAAACACGAGCCTGTACACACACTCCCACAGTGCTGCTTTGGATTTTTTTGTGTATTTCAGCAACTATGAGGACATCTATCGGAGTCTGATTTCGGATCCGTAAACTTTCCCGACTTTAGGTATTGTAATTTTCTTGTCTTTTACGCATTGTATATATATATATATATATATATAGGCTGTTCTGTGCTCGCGCCTACACATTCTTTACTTGTTTTACCACTTTACCACTAAATCCTTTATTCCTTACTGTTATTCTCTTCTGCGTGTTTTAGGCGCTCTTCGTGCTCTCCGTCTTTCCCCCGGTGCGCTCTGCGTGATGCCCGCTGGCATGTTCAGCATCGACAGTATCCTGGCCGGCAGAGCTGGCAGAACTGGCCGAAGTGCCCGAGCAGGCTGTAAGGACTCTCTCCTTCTCAGTGGGGATGAAGGGCCGCTCCTCTTCCCCAGTTTGTCGGATTCATTGGCAGCCGCGGCTCCTGATTACAGCGGAGTGTATTCAGCCCGGATACCGGCCTATAGCTCCTACTGCTACGGCGCGAGCGCGGCACCGAGCTGCTGCCCCGGATCCTTACCGAGTCAGTGTCCGTGCATGCCAACAGGTAAAGCACCGTCTCACCTTTACGCATTAAATATTTTACATGCATTCTTTATAACAATTTTTAAATAAAAAAAAACTAATTTGCTAAAAGATTATGTACTGTCTGAAATCAACCTGTACTTTTCCCTGTCGCTCAAGTGGCACTATTAGAGCTTCTTCTGTATTTTTAGGACGTATCTTTGACATGGGAATGTGCATGTAGTCTATCTTTAATCACCTTTTACAATAGTGGTATTTAATATCCAGAAAGATGTAAATTTAATTATGTGTAAGGTTTTCAACAAAAAGTATACTCCCCTTGATGGTGCAATTATTCACTTTTTTAAAGACATAAATAGACGCACTTGGTAGATAAGTACCGGTTTGCTGAGAATGCAGAGTGCTAGGCCTATACACACTTCATTTTATTTCTTTAAAGATATTTAATTAAATCATTTCCTTCCACACTTCCTATTCCACGTCTGCTTTGGCATGAACGAAGAAATAGTTAAAAAAAAACCCAGATAGTATCGGCTACATTCTAAGAGAAAAAAAGGTACTACAGGGTACATTTGCTTGTCTCTGGTGTGCTGCACGAATTATACACGCTTTGTAACTTGAGTATGTTTATTAAAAAAACGACAGGGAGTGTAGTTTAACGCGTTAATCTCAAAACAGCAACAAAAACCGAGCAACATGATTCTTAAAAACATAACGTCAAAAGTTACACAGTGTACACTATCCTGGTGAAGGATAAATATATTAAAGATACATGTGGTGTAGACATGAAGCTGCCACCCAAATAACAACAAGAAAATCCGCAATTGTATTAGGAGTGTATAGAATTCATTCTTATTTTAAGACAATAGTGCGTTCATACAGACTCGCTAATAATTCTGCCCGAGTTATATATTCACATGCAAACAAAACACAACTCTAACATAACATTTTAATTATAAAAAAAAGAGATGCAAATTGTCTGACCGTGTGCGGCTCGTCTGTACGGATCTACCCAACACTTCTGTGCTTTTAGAATAAATAAAATAATATAATAACTAACATTAATCCTGTTAAAAAATGCAATTCAATTGCTTTTTTTTCTTTTGCCTTAAAACATTCATTTGTTTGCATCGAGCTTCACATGCAGGTCACATATACACAACTGCGTAAAACAGTTTCTGCTATAGAAGTGTTTGTTTATTGATTGATTGATTGATTGATTGATTTATTAGTGTGTGTGTATGTGTGTCAGCCCGTTTTCGCCAACACACACACCCCATGAATTCCACTGTTCAATGCTTTAAAAAGGGTTAAACAAAAAATGCTTTATTTTATTTACCGAGTATCAGTTTTGTTTCGTCAAACAAAAAAATCAGTAAGGAATAAAAACACCAGCTGGTGCAGGCACAGATGAATAGATTTACTTGCTAATCAGTGTTGGTAACAGTTATGTAGGCCTTATAAACTCTACACAAGTCTCTCAGCGACTTTCTTTATTCAGCCGAACTTGTTCTGTGGTTTAACTTTGAAATTTCGAGTTACCTGAAACTCAGATGCGATGAGAACACAGTGCAGTGATTTTATACTGCTTGCGACGTGAGTCATCACTTCCAGACATCAAAGTCATGTTATTACGTCGTGACAATCAGGTTATGATCAGTTTAATGAGTCAGAGAGGATGGATCTTGAACCTGCTTCATCTTCAAGTTCACCTCACCTTGACTTGCGTGTTCAAACCGTGACAAATGACGTGCGTGATCATCAGCACATGTGTTTCTAGCTTGCTTACTCCAGTGCCAGGTCGTGGTTGCCTTGTTTATTGCTTAGAACTTGCTTTAGCTGAAAGAGGGCGTTCACGTGAAAGCCAGCAGAGACAGGAAGCAAATCGATTTCCAAATACTGCTCGGGCCATCAGCTTTTAGTAATGGCACATTGCACGCACATGTTGTGCCTGTTTTTTTTCTTCTTCTTCTTTAGATTAGGATGTGACACATTCACACCGTGTTGTGTATTAGCCACTTTGCTTTCACATTGCTTTAAGGAGACATTTAGATTTTGAGATGTGTTGTTTCCTTCCTGAATAACTGTGCGTTATTCTTATACATTTAAATGCTGCACTTACTGCAATGTACCTGCAATTAAAAGTTAAATGCACGACAATACCAGGACTAATAGTTTTATAAAGAAAATTTGGTCTATGTACTATTATGGGTGTGTGTATTTCCACTTAGGCAATTATTTATTATTTGTGTCTGTGTGTTTCCAAGCTTTATGGACTTACACTTTATTTGCAACAGTAATTGCAAATTCAGTTCCATTTCCCCCCACAAGACATAACCTTTGCTCTGCATTCAGTACTTTGGTTTAAATAATTATCTAGATTTTAGCGACCTCGGAATTTTGTGCCAGGTTAACCCTTGGTATGAAGTTAAGCTAAAAAATGACAGTGTACCAAAAACAAGCTGTTTAAACACCAATAGCTTTAGAATCTAATCTTTGGCTGCGTAATGCCAACTGGTGAATTATTATTTTTTTACTTTTAGAATATAAGTGTGAGTTAAATGCCATGACTCTCTGAAGTATAAGGTAGATATGATTTCGTAATAGTTCACTTTATCAAAAGGAAAAAAAAAGGTTTCTATTTTTTCCTTACATATTATAGATTAATAAAACATCCCATCTAATGATGCGCTCAAGTCGACCAGATGTTTCTATATTGTTTTACAATCTGTATACTTTTATATACGCTTTATAAATTACTATTAATATTTTCCACAATATATGCTAAATATTAAACCACGTTCATAGGTAACAGGAATACATTAATTTCGAATGCTTTACGAATAAAACATTATTAAAGGACCGATGTAATTTTTTTCGGTAGTTTTTGCGTAATAATAGTTTATAAACTATTCGTGACAAAATAGAAACGCAACTATAATATAGCTATAATATTCTATAATATACCTATTAATATACACTATAACTAAAATTTACGTTTGAATGTATAACAGTGACGTCAGCGGCGGTATTTTCTTGGCTATCTATCTATCTATCTATCTATCTATCTATCTATCTATCTATCTATCTGAGGAATTTTGATTTTGGAACAGATAAGGACTATTTTAAGGACTATTAGTGTACTTTAACACTATAATATTGGAAATAAATTGGAAATAATATATCATATCATATATCTGCGCCGATTATTTATGCATTTTTGTCGTGGTTTCATGTCTACAGTAACTAATCCAATATATATGTGTGTGTGTGTGTGTGTGTGTGTGTGTGTGGTAGAACTGCTATAAAAATGGAATGCGAACAAAAATAAAATACATATTTGCATATTTTGATTTTCCGATCAGTGTACGACAGTCCCAGCTCGGTGCTGATGTCCCCGGTTCCTCCTCCCCACATGCTGTCCTACATGTCCATGTCCCCTCTGGCCCCCCTGACCCCTCTGAGCTCGGTCTCGCGCGCAGAGCTGCAGCTCCTCAATCAGCTGCACTGCAGGAGGAAGCGGCGGCACCGCACCATCTTCACCGACGAGCAGCTGGAAGCGCTCGAGGGCCTTTTCCAGGAGACTAAATACCCAGATGTGGGCACGAGGGAACAGCTGGCCCGAAAAGTGCACCTGCGAGAGGAGAAAGTGGAGGTAAGGACAACGAACAGATGACATTTTGAAGACGCTAGTTTAAGCAGAGATGCCTCGATACCCATCCGATATTTTTTTTCTGAAAACTGCAAACCCTTAATCTAAAAATGTTTAATTAAAAACACTTGCATTAAAAAAAACGTTTAGCATTCACATAAAAAGCGAAGCGTGTAACAAAATACGGTGGAAAAACACACAAAAATCACTTCCAACAAAAATACAATTAAGTCTCTTTAAACAATTCAATTTGTTAGAGAAATAAATGAAAAATCATTCTTTTTTCTCTCCCTCTGATATCTGATCTTGGGGAAAAAGTTCGCCATGTCTAAGTTTTAAGAAAATATATATTAAGATAAAAATATAATGTGAATTGTTGTAAATATATGAGGATAAGAGCGTCAAACAACACTATCGCAAGAATACAGTAATAATAATAATAATAATAATAATAATAATAATAATAATAATAATAATAATAATAATAATAGTGCAAAGAAATTTACATTTAAAAACAGAATTATGTGCATATGTGCAAAGTTTTGCCAGCGTTTGATATCACTCTAAAAAAACAAGTTACTTCCAGGCAGTTCCTTTATCTGCTCTACGTTTACCATGCAGTTGGAAATGTACAGGGGTTAGACAATGAAACTGAAACACCTGTTATTTTCCTGTCGTTTTCCACCACCAGCATCACGTAGTGACCTGGCCAGTACCCTGCATGAAGAATGGCTTAAAATCCCTCTGACCACTGTGCAGGAATTGTAGATGCCATTCCCAAAAGGAATTGACGCAGTATTGGTCGCAAAAAGAGGCCATACTACACCATATTAATACATTATTGTGGTCTAAAATGACAGTTGTTGTCTAACCCCTGTAGATTTCGTGTAATTCAATAACAAAGCAAAGGAATAAGTCACAGGGCCGTAAAATGACCGTTTAGAGTAAAGTAAAGCGTAAAGAACAGTTTTGTGCGCACAAAGGTACTAAAGGTACACGCAGTCAACTTCATGATGCATTATGATATTCGCATCATGGGATGTTTCAACCACGTCTTCATTTCATTGCGTATTATGCATAAGAACAATAAACTTACCTTCATAAAAAAAAATCAAAAGGGTCCTTAAAAATAAAGAAACATGAAATATTGCGTATTTGCGGAGTTGCGCTTCTCCAGTTTGCGCAAAACCTTTACATTCATCTCCTCTATTATTTTCCGCTCAGGTTTGGTTCAAAAACAGACGAGCAAAATGGAGAAGACAGAAAAGATCATCCTCGGAGGAATCCGAAAGCACACAGAAATGGAACAAATCCGCCAAAAGCGAGACTGCCGAGAAAACAGAGGAGAGCAAAAGCGACGCGGAGTCGGACAGCTGATAAAAACACACGCCATAACACACACATACACAAATACATTTATAATGTCTTAATATAATCAGCCATCGGACTTGTACATAATGTAAAAAAAATGTCGTGTGAAACTGAAAGCGTAATGTTGTTTTCATGCTGTTGCACAGATGTATAGTAAATGTGACATTTTATCAATGATTATTGTTATTTATATTAATTTAAACTTTTTTTACACAACAGACAAAATATACGGTGGTCTGGTTATATGAATATTAAATAATACTATCACGTGAAAGCTCTTCTTTTTAAATTTTAATTATTGTTCTTGTTATTTTTATTTTTTAAAAGAAGAGGACTCATTAAAAAAAATGTAGCTTTTGGTCATGTTACTGTAAGTTATTGCGTCAGATGGAGGGTTCCGGTCAGACAGCTCCGTGTCAGGCTTGCTGTTCAATTAATGAATGATTTAACAGTGTGAACTTGGGCTTGGGCTCATTTCCATCGGGTTTCTAAAATAACTAACTAACAACAACCAAAAAAAAGATCCACGGGTGAATCAAAATGCGATTTCGGTGTATAAATTAAGGCGTAAAAAACTCTTTCTATATCAGTCGTGCGAATTAGAAGTAATAATAATAATAATTCAGTAATAAAAAATAATTAATAAAAATAATATATATATTTTAACATTTAATAAGAAACATTTTTAAATTAATAATTGATTTTTAAAAAAAATTAAAAGTTAATTAAAAAAACGTGATATATTGAAAGAGACAAAGGGGTTAATCAGATCTATAATTTTATAGACTGGAGTTCTCAAAAAGTAAGATACCGAAAAAGTATCGAAAACGATACATACTATTCGCAAATAAATTGATACATAAATAAAAAAAATCACAGATTTATTTCACATACACACAAAAAAAAATCTAAAATCTTTCACTTTTCCCATTTCAATGTGTGCAATATAGTATTTCGAGTATTCCTTGTAAAAGTGTTTTACAACCTTTCACCCATAGAACCCAAACACCCACTTTTTTTTAAGTGGTTTCCACCACATAATGTAACATAATTATTGACCCCCTGGCTTTGCTCCAGAACACTGATGGTCCCCTGGACTGCATTTTGAGAACCCTGATTGTGTATTTATTTGTGATATGCCTTTTCATTGTCTTTTCTGTACTTGTGTTAATGTTGAGCTGGATAGGATGTGTGAAGGCTGTGCTCTAATATACACTCTGAGAAATAAAGGTACCGTGCTGTACTGTCGGCTGTGACTGGGATGGTGCACCCCATCACCCCACTTTGTACACTTTAGACACAGTATATATCTTTACGGTACATGCATATTTGGATCTTAAGGCCCATCCATGTACCTTTAACTAAAGGTACACCTCATACACCATCCAATAAAGGTACAAAAGAAAAGTACAGTTTGTTACCTTTATTTATAAGAGTATACAGTAGCTCAGGTTGCCAACATGATCATGGCCTTGTCAGTGACTAGGATATTACTGGGATGTTACTGGATAACCCTGAGGAATATTAGGATTATTAGGATATTAGGATATGTGAAATGAATTTCAAGTTCAAGTCAGTAATAAATTCAGAACGTTATGAGCATAAAATCCCAGGATTCCCGGTCCCTTAACCTTCCATTAGTATTGGAAATGCTTTGCTTTATAAACAACTTTACATAAAAGTGCTTGTGAAATGAATAAATGAATCTAAATGTAATACCTATACCCCAAGTTCCATGAGTTACATCAATAATATATTAATAAAGATATAATGTTATTGTTAAATAATAAGCCTTTACCTTTTTTTGACCAATGTGTAATGTTTTATAAAAACAGGAACTTACAATATCCGTATACATACAGTGATGAGTTGACTGATGACCAGGATTTGAGAAATTACATAACAAACCGTGAAGAAACACAAGAAGAAACAGGGAACAGAAATCTGGAATTCATTAGGTTTATTGAGAGCTCTTTAAAAAAAATACATACAAGCTCATTTTATTTTAAAATGCTCTATAGTAATTCTTTTGATTATCTTGAGCATATAAATATAGGGCAGTAATACAGGGAAAATTTAATCATAATACAAATTAAATAATGTGTATGTATCATGTAACACTTTTTTTAACCACACAAAAAATGCACATATAAACATTTTAACAAGGTTCAGGATAGGATCGTCATATTCATGAACAGGATTTCTTGAACGAAATTACAAGAATAGTTGAATATAGCTAAATATGTATTAGTCCATTGGACCGAGTTACGGATCGTCGGGTGAAGAGAATTATAGGAATTATCGTTGTTGGACAAATAAAAAATAAAGGAAGCTTTTAAAGAATGTAGTTAATTATAAGAATCATGTTTAATGGCAGTAGCCAGATTCTCTGTAAATGTAATGTATTAATAAACTGGTATTATTTATACATGTATAAATGAAATAGACATTTAATTCATTCTAAAATCCCAGAATTTCCTGTCAAGGCCTAAACCATAATCGTCTCAAAGCTGTGTTTTCAATGCTGTTTGTGGCAGTGTGTGTTTTGGATAATGAAAACTGTTCTTGGATGACTTCAAAAATGTTCAGTTGCATCTAACCGGTTTCTGTGTAATAATAATAATAAAAAAAAAGAGTAGACTGGTGGCATAGTGATATAAGCCTGTTTTATAGCATGACAAAATATCATCCGTCCTAAATGTAGCTGTAACTTGTGTTCTGTGTGATATTAAGCCCTTAGAAGGGAATTGCAGTATAATTATCATGTTATTATAATCAATAACACTGTTATGGTGTTATATTATTATTAATGTTCTTGTTTTTGGTCTTTCTTTTAGTCGGTTAGTGGATATTTCATTTTGTCGCAGTTAATTAAAGTTCAGTTTTATTTCAAGGATGCTTTTTTAGCAGCAGTCACCGTGATGGAGTGGCTTTGCAGAAATCCGGGTTTCGATCCACGATGATCAAGCAAGAATTGACAGTGTGGTGAAAAAAAAAAACTCACAGAGAATGAAAGGCAGAATGTAAGAATGATCGCTTGTTATGAATTACAGTATAGTGAAAAAAAAGTTTTTAGGCGTTAAATAGCAGCTTTCTGTATGTAGTGGCATTTCATTTGCCATTCAACACTAGTACATACTGTTCCATATTGGCATTTGTATGACACACCCACACACACATGTACATCTTTACACGTTTGCATTTGCACATTGCCAACATGAAAATGAATCTACAAGCTCTGAAATAAGTCAAATAATTTCCTCAGCCATCAGTACAGATTTATTTTACGAACTTCAAATATTAGGCTCATTTCTAAAAAATGGTGCACAATAATATTTTGGCTAAGGATTAGAACTGTAGAGTGTTTTCTTCCTGACCTTTGACTGTTTCTTGATTAGGAACATTATTTATACGAGGTTTGGATTGAAGCCGTTCAGAACGAGCGACCAATCAGACGCCTGCCATAATAATAATTATAATACATCAAAAATAAAATGGGAATATTAATTTTGAGCAGAAAAGCGTTAGAGAGAAGGAAAAGTAAGTAAAATCTTTTAAAGCGTTTAAGCAGTTCAGGGTTATACGTCTAACACGCCGACTCGCCCATCAGCTTCCTTTGACTTTTGACACATTTCTTTTTTGCTTACGTCACAAATGTAAGAAACATGTGATGTAACATATAAGGCCCTCTCTCTTTCTCTCTCTCTTTCTCTCTCTCTCTCTCTCTAGATCAAAACTGAAAACTATTTATATGAATGTCTGCTTCAAATGGAATCCATTCCTCCCTCGGTGATGTCACACAGATAAAATGTCACCATGGAATTCAGGGCTGGATTTTGAAGCCTTAAATGCAATTTGATTGCAAATCGTTCTGTCCTTGCCATGTCGTGTCCGGTATTCCCGGGAATGTTCTCGGGATCCCGACGCAATTAATGACGACGAAGACAGGATAACATCTTTATCTTTATATGCAAGTAGACAAATATTTCCGTCTGTATTCATTTGTAAAAAGAGAACATGCTGTGATTGACTTGACTTTTGGGTAAGGGGAACACTGTGTCAGGATTTTTTAAACCGCAGAGTTCCCAGCGCGACACTGTTTTCCTGTCTACTGAATGCTAAGGCATATTGCTTTCCGTCAGATATGCAGAGCCGAGCAACAGAACGAGAAAGTCATTATGGTCAATGGCTATTACAGACCGAGAGAGATTCAGTGTCAGGACATGAGAGTTATGAGAATAAGCTCAGGGTTGTAAACTGGGAGAGAGAGAGAGAGAGAGAGAGAGAGTAGAGAGTAGAGAGTAGAGAGTGTGGAGTATACATGCATGAGGGCTTGAGAAGGCAAGAAAGGGAAGCAAAAGAAAGACTGTAAGTGACTGAGAATTTGAGTGCGTATTGGTGTCATAGAGAGAGAGAGAGAGAGAGAAAGAGAGAGAGACAGGATGTCTGTGAGAATGTGGTAATGAGTCAGAATATGAATGGCTATGCATGTTTGTGTATTTATGCGTGTATTTGCGTAGGTGCATGCTTTTATATCATTGGTGGGGACCAAACCAAATGTGTCCACAAACATTGCTTCATCGTATTGACCTTGTGGAGACATTTTAAACAAAATGATGTCAGCTTGCATTAAAAAAAATATCAGGAAGCTAAACGATTAGGGTGGATAGGTGTAGCTAAAGATGATTACTTAGGTTAAGCTTATAGCTAGATCTATGTATATATATATATATATATATATATATATGTATATATATATATGTATGTATATAGAGTGGTGTCAGAGAGAAAGATAGAGAGACAGGAAGTTGTAGAGTGTGTGTATGAGTCAGAATTTGAGTGGCTATAAGAGTGTGTAGGTGTGTGTGTGAGAGAGAGAGAGAAACTGGCAAGGGTGTTGCGGTATGCATAAACATATACGCACATGCCGTTCTATATTTCGTCTGGTTTAATTGGACCCAACAAAGTGTGTGTAAAGGTGCATACATTTCTTAAATATGGCCTTGTGACGCGGACACACACCGCACACACTCAGCACACACTCTACAGCTTGATGAAACCCAGAGCGTGAATGTTTGGCAGACTCGCAGACTCGAACTTAAGGCATATTTATCTTTGTTTGTGTACCTGCATGTGTTCTGGCTATTTATCACCTAAAACAAATAACCACGCAGTCGGAGAATATTGCAGACGCAGAGTTTCGTTTGGCGTCCGTGTCGAGTTTCTGCAGAACTGTGGACAGGGCCGGGAGACGTATACCTGGCCTGCAGACCCACATCATTTCCCTTCTCCTCCTTTGCATGATCGTGTCAGGATTCTCAAATAATACAGGATTTAGGTTGAAAATCATGCTAAAAAAAATTACATTTGATATAAACTATATCAATTATATAATGAGTATATAATGTGATCTCATGCATGGAATAAAATACATCGTAGAGTCGTTTGTCCCTTTTTGTCAATGATCACGGTGTTTTATTTATTAAAGAACGATGTGTCGTACTTCATACTGTGTCTGTACAGACATAGAGGATAAAGCACAGCCAGCTGGTCACAATTGTGTAGTCTTGCAGGGTTTTGAATCACCTTGAAGGGGTTTATTTCACAGCCATGGCCGTCTCGCTGATATTATCCTGTATATATATCCTGTATATATATTAGAAAAATCTTCTTTGCCACAGGGTGTCATGAATGAGCTGAAATGCTTGATTTGATTATTAACGCAAAAGATTTTCCCCGATTCACCAGATTCTGGATTTCCAGATTTTTTTTTTTCTTTCTGCAGACCTGATTGGATGTAGTCCATAGCATTGTTCCGACATAACAGACTGTAGAATATTGTAATTGACCAATCAGAATTAAGTACATTTAAGTACCAGAAAAACTGGTATAGCAGTTAATACTTAGGAGGTCCCCTACGGGCTCTTGGAGGGAACGTTGCACAGTCCTCATTCTGATGTTTGTCGAGGCCCCGGTGTTGAATTCCGATGTTACTTGAGGCAGTATCGCGTGTAACGATTCTCGCCAGCCGACGCCACTCACGTTCACCCAGAGTCTTTTTACAGCCACGCTGCTCTCGTAAGTTTGAGGTTTTGCCTGAATTCTTGTAGTCACGGTTATACGGTTGAAATGCACCCATGTGAAAATCCAAACTTTGCTTCTACCTCCGAAACGCTATGACGCATCTCACGAGCTCCAGCTATTAGACCTTTATATACGCACTGGTGGACGTGACCAATGACGTGATTAGGTTGTGTTGCTTTGTTTTTTGTATAGGCTCCTGTACCACTTTCTGGTACTTCAGTGTATTCCAATGTGTATTTAATGTTGGTGAACATCTGCAAAAGAGTTAGTTCCTGTTATCATTTATGGTGCATCAGCTACAAACCCTTGTTTTCTTGTACACAGATATGAAAGAGAAAATAATGCATGAGAAACCCTCCATTTTTTAGAAAGGTGAAAAGCTGAGCTTTTTTTGACTGATACAAAGCACAGACACCGGAGACTGGACAGTAGGTTTATATTGAGTGTCTGCTATATGCTGTATAAGTAGTATAAGTATAAGTCCCTCTGAAAGAGTTGTGACTATAGAAATAAATACATATTAGAACGATGCAAACCTGTGATCGTCCTTGCAGCTGGAACTACTTTCAGAGCTGCTTTTGTGGAAAATGAATCAAAACCTACGGAACAATCAAAACCAAGGAATTCAACACAGCACAGGTATAAATTATGATAATTATCCATAATTATTTTCTATTACAGGTTCTTAAATCGATCCGTAGAGCAAGTTGACTAATGTAGCTATTTGTCTAAGCAGCTAGTTTAAGTTCCTTATAGTTTGCTCCAGTCTGCTCAATGCAGCACCATTAATATTTTTTTTTCTGGAAAAGATATATGTTATTAGAATTTTTGTGTAATACTAAACTCACAGTCCCAAAAAAAAGCAGTGCTTATACGGTAACTTAAAAAAAGACGGATTAGAGAGGAGTCAGAACAGGTACTTAAAGATTTGGCAAAAACACAAACCATGAAACAAAACACATCGTAATAATAATCCCTTATATGTCCAGCCATGATTTATAAAGTGCTTGTCCCCCTGAGCACCAGTGTGATATACAAAGCGCAGGGCCAGGACCATTAATCTCCTCCTTTTTTTTCCAAGACTGTAATTTTCTATTGCAGAAAAATTTAATGCAAACTTTCAAAAAAAAAAAAAAAAAGTAAATAAAAAACCATTATTGCTTTGACCTTTTTTATGCATAGTTCCCAGCACTTGGAAAAACATAGGTGGAGTCCAAGAAAAATTAGGCACTGAGTTAACTCCAAGAGTAGATAAATCTTCTGTCCTTTAGAGAAATGCCTGTGTTCTTTTTCATTTTTCACAAGTGCTCCTCTGTGTTAGACGGAGAACCGCGCCGCTCTTACGTCTTACATAAAATGGAACGTTTGTGCACTTTATACGTCTCTTTCTATCTCGATTTAACAGATGTTATCGAGCCAGTGTAGAGTGTAGAGTATCAGATTTGATTGTGTTAGCATGTGCAGGCTGGCTAAGTTCTTTAGCATTGGCAGAATTGGCAGCAGGAGTGACAGTGCTTGGGTGGATTCCCTCCTCTAAAGATAGAAACGGGTGGTGGCATCCATCCTCTGCGGTGCGCTTCGGGGAAACATAGGAGGGAAACAGAAGGAGGTCAGGATGAAAGCCGGGAGAATAACGAGTCATAAGGAAGAAAACACTCTGGAGGGTGCTGTTATAATACAATAATCAGTGACAGGGTGCCTTCGAGGCACAGCGAGTTGTCAATGCTTACAATTTGGTGTTAGCAACACATCAGTTAGAAAAAAAAATCCATGGCATTTCATGTTATGACAAAATGCAGCAAAAGTGAAAAGTGCAAAGTCTGATAAATGGTTACAAAGCACTGAGACTGGAGACGCTTTCCTGAAAATGTTAAATAAGCATGTCCTTATAGAAAACATTCATTCATTCATTTTCTTGGCCGCTTATTCCTTTTCAGGGTCACGGGAGAGCCGGTGCCTAGCCGGTAGCATAGGGCGCAAGGCAGGAACAACACTAGACAGGGCGCCAATCCATCGTAGGGCACACACACTCACTCATGCACGCACACAGTCACACACTAGGGCCACTTTAGAGACACC
>JAOVYV010000001.1:32896305-32906498 GCA_025674545.1 Hassar affinis | reverse complement strand
TTAGCTGATTAAATTTAATATGGGAATCACAAATAAAATTCCAAATTTCATTCCAGTGATGACGACTCACACACACACACTCATCATGGACATGAATGTCATGGCAATATTGGGCCTCTTAACTTCCTGTTAGTGATGACTGACTACAGCTGGTAGCGTCTCTGTGCCAGATGAACGTGTTTGCTTGACGCTCACTGGATTGACCAACACACAGTACAGTGGGAAAGTCCAAGGAGCTCAGAGCAGATCTGAGAAAGATGATGGTAGGTTAACACAAGTCAGGAACGTCTCCTGGAGCCGTTTCTAAACCACTGCAGATTCCAGGACCATCAGGTCAAACAGCTGTGTGTAATTACAAGTTACTGGGAGGTGGAGCCACTTTGCCGAGGTCTAGAAGACCCAAACTGTCCCCCTCAGCTGAGAGGAAACTCTTTCAGATGGTCAGGAACAAACCAAGAACCACCAAGGCACAGGCCTACCATGAACTAGAAGCTAGAAGCACCAGTGGACTGAGAGGCTGCTGTCCAAGAAACAAACTCTTGCTCCAAAATCCACACCTTCAAGCTGGACTACAGTTTGCAGCTGATCACATGGCCTCCTGGAGGAAAGTTTCATGGTCAGATGAAATAAAGATGACCAAAGACATGTCTCTCATTCTGCCCCAGAAAAAGAACAGATTCTGCTCCATATTGACGATTATATTGCCACAGTTCCTGCAGATTTTACAGGTGCACTTTCATGCTATGACTGTTCCGTTCTACCACATCCCAAAGGTGATGTACTGGATTCAGATCCATTAACTGGGAGTGCCACTGAAGAACACTGAACTCACTGTCATGTTCATGAGGCCAGTTTGAGATGACTTTTGCTTTGTGACATGCTGCTTCATCATACTGGAAGTAACCATTAGAAGGAGGTAAATTGTGTCATTTTTCCAGTCATTAGCTGTCCAGTTTCGGTGAGTCTGTGCCCACTGCAACCTCGACTTTCTGTTCTTGGCTGACAGAAGTGGAACCACAATTGTACAGAGTGAATATCTGAGTTACTGTAGCCTTTCTCTCAGTCATTCTAGACATTCAGACAAACAGGTCAAATCCCACACAGATGTAATGAGGTACGGGTCCCGTCAAGCAGACACAATCCTAATCAGACACAGGTTTAATAAGTCTGATGAGACAGATGTCTAATTAAACAGATACTGTCCTAATAAGGCACAGGTCTAATGAGACACACGTCTAATGAAAGAGAACTAATTAATCAGACACAGGTCTAATGACATACAGGTTTAGTCACTTAGACAAATTTGTAATCAGACACAGCTCTACTCACACAAATATCTCACCTGCTGTCATTGATGACGGCATCTAGGGCACTGACTAGCACATCAGCTGTGATATCATCGAAGTTCAAGACCACACCCACTCCACGACTGACCAATCGCTGCACATTATCACCCTGATCGCCAAAGAGTGGCATCATCACCATAGGAACAGCGTGACAAATCCCCTCATAGATACCATGTGAGCCACCATGAGTAATGAACGCTCTTGCCTTTGGGTGACCTTTAGCAATAAAATATAAACAACAAAAACAAGCAAAAAGAATATTTTAAAACAAATATGGCAGAGTGATAAAAAAATCATGGTGTAAAGCTTTCACTGGTCGAGGAACTCAAGGGACCTCTGATAAGGGAACTCTGATAAGGGAACTCTGATAAAGGAACTCTGATAAGGGAACTCTGATAAGGGAACTCTGATAAGGGAACACTGATAAGGGAACTCTGATAAGGAACCCCAGGGAACACTGATGACCTACCCAGAAGGTCATTTTGAGGAAGCCACTTCATCAGCTTCACATTTGTGGGAACTTCATCAGGAACTTCACCCATGTATCTCCACAGCACCTGTATATGCAAAGAGAGAGAGTGAGAGAGAGAGACACAGCAGCAATACTCATACAGAGAATATTGTGTGTGTGTGTGTGTATTTACTCTTTGAGGGATTCTGATGAAAGCCTGGAAGAATATGGCTGCTTTCTCTTTTGGCATAACTGGCACTAATGAGCCGAGTGTAAAAACAATAATTCCATGCTCTGATCCTTCCACAAACTCCAACACCTCCTTTACCACACACACACACACACACACACACACACACACACACACACATCGAAACTGTAAGTGGCTTTGGAGGACAAACACAGGGCTAAATTTACTAATAGTAAAATAAACAAAGCTTGTTGGTGTTTTGCACAATATTCAGTGTTTGTTACTGTAAAAGTCTTAAAGTAGAGAAAGATGTGAAATGGAGCACGTTACAGTGCAGTTCCTCCTCCCCACCACTAGATGGCATATAAGGCTGCACAACTTTACCAAGATGCCCAAACAAACGCAGTTATAACAGCAAGCTGTATTTCAACATGTCCTTTATGTTGACCTGCTTTAATCTTTAGTGAAGGATTTGGGGTTATTGACTCATGTGCTCGAGTAAGTACTTTACTTCAGCTTATTACAGTGTTTGTGTACATGGGCTTCATGCAGTGATTTTGGCACCATGTTAATGAGGCAGGGTTACGCAGCCAGGGTGCAATTCTCATTTTGTTATTAAAGGGAGAGAGACAAAAGGAGGAAAAAAGGCAAAATGTAAAATTCATTTCACTGGTGAGGTGTGGATGGAAAGATCATCTCTTGTAAAAAGTTTGAATGACCTGTTAAGACATTAAACCTTGTGCTATGGATACATGTTCTGTTTAAATAATATAGTCTCTTTTTGCACTGGTTAGGGTTACTGATGGCAAAAATGTGAGCTGTTTGGGTAATGAGAATGTGGAGTAATGCTATAACAAGGCATGGAGGTATGCTGAGGCTGAGGCTCTTGGATATTTTGCTGTTTTAAATATTAAATATATAGTAATAAAAGAACCCAAACAGCTTGGGTGTTGGAGAGTGGATAGCAAGATTCTAGTTTTTTGTTTTTTTAATCTGGTTGTGAAAGAGGAGTGTGTGTCACTCACCTGGTCCAGAGGCCGAGTAACGGCGCAGTTCAGTCCCGCAATCAGCACGGTGTTGGGTGCTAGTGGCTTGGGGTACTCCAAGGTGAAGTCGTATCTCAGCAGCCACATGGCAGCTGTGTTCAGGATCTCGGTCATACTGATGCTGCGTTGTAGGAACCGTGATGCCATGTCATCAAACCACCAGAACAACAGCTTACACATCACTGGCTCCAGCATATACACCACCACATTTAACACACGCTGAGTGAAACACATGCGGTCAGTGTGTTTAGTGAAAAACCGTGGGATGTAGGAAGGTGGGTCAGGACAGGCAGTGGCGATGGCATCCAGCCCACAGGGTAACCCACGTAGAATGTAGATGGCAGGCAGAGACAGGTTAAAGGCTAAAATAGCTCCACTTGGCATAGCAGGGTCTGTCAGTATCGCATCAAACTCCTGCTTCTGTAAAAACTTGACCAGCTCATGATTAAATAACAAACTCTCACTGGTGGAGATCATCAGATCCATAATCTCCTTCATGTGTTTCAGTTTCCCTGAGATTCTCTCTATCACACCTGCTGTAGAACCAATCAGTTGTCGGGACGTGAGTTGGTTAAACAGATCCTGTGTATACGGAACTGGAAATGTTTTGCTCATGTAGTACTTGCCAGAGTCCAAACGCATACTTACCTCTGGCATCAGCACCAGAACGCTGTGGCCTCTGCGGCCCAGTTCCTCTGCCACGGCCTTCACCACGGTCCAGTGACTTCCGTCCATCGGCACCACCAACAGCCTGCCCGTACCATTTCTTTCACTGGGTGCTGCAGTGCCAAATTTGCTTGTTTTCTCAGAATCATCAGAATGGCCAGAAAACATTAGTTCAGTATCACTTGTCTTAGCCAAACCTGAACACAGCAACAGAACTAGAAACAGATACACAGAACACCAACACCCCATGTTTATATCCAATTCTGTTTTTCGTTTCTGTGCACGTCTCTGTGATTCTCTGTTTGAGTGAAGCTTCTCCAATCCGTGAGGATTATTTAGTTTGTGAGAGACCAAAGTTCACACATTTTGTTTGTGTGTGTTTGGGGGATGGGTAGAAGAAAAGTGAATGTTTAAGAGCTAGAGAGAGAACCTTCCTCCCTAGCCAAGAACCCTAGGATATCTTCCACTGTGCAGTGCTGTGGACCTGCCAAAACAATGGAACAAGTGCATTGCATTTCACATTTTGTCACTGTGCTTTTCAATTTGGTACGAATTCCTCTCCATAAATGCCAGCCTTATGTGACAACAGAAAATGGATATAAACAAATCGCCCTGGTGGCTGGCTGCAGTGTACAGTAGGTGTTAGGAGTCTGTTCACACTGATGTAGGATAATAGAAGTATAACATCAATATACTAAGAAAGTAAAAAACAAACTATATATATATATATATATAATATTTAAAAGTCCAGCCCCCAGTGTCTGCTTAGACAAATGTTGACCTTTGGACGATTGAATGTGACCCCTGTTACATGACTTTTGAAGTTGAAAAAATGTGTGCTTAGTGCCTGTAATGTCAGTCCTGTGTGGGAGACAAAGCAGAAATTGGCTGTGATTTCAGAACTGGATTACTCTGCTGTTTAGTTGATTTTACATTCTGCTGTTCATTTTGATAAGTGGTACTTTGTGAAGTGATAGGGCCTCAACTGTGTGAATTTGGACACAAAATGCTTCAATCAGGTTCTAAGAGTTACCTTTTCAACTTTGTCTTAGCTGTAATGCATTGTTAGGTATTTTTAATGTCATCTTATTGCATAAAATGAAAAATAAGCCAAACTGAATGATTAAAATTACATCTGATAAACAATATAAAGTGGCTGTGACTTCAGATTTTATCACACAAGTAACTAATATATTAAGCGTAAAACATTCAGATGTGAAACGGTTAAACCTTTACTGACAAGCAGAAGCACTTTGTTTTATTTCAGTTAGTTAATTTAGTTGCATGAAAGTCACTACATTTCATTTTATTCTGTTTGAAAAGATTTATTTGTGCAGAAGGTTTTCATCATGAGTCAAAAATCTTAAACGTGTCACATTCACCAATGCCATGGATAATTAATACTATTTAATACATCCCGTTTTAGTCATATAGTGCTTTTAATAGACATTGTCACAAAGCAGCTCCACAGGCCAGAGGTGACATGAGGAAGAAACCTTGAGAGGAACCAGACTGAGAACTAAATAACTAAATGCTAGAACCAGAACACGAGATCACTCTGGAGCATCAAGCATCTCTAGCTCCGCTATAAAAAGAACTGGTGTCCATCTTTCTACTAAGAGCTAAATCAGACAAGCGCTCTGTCTAGACTGACTGCTTTCAGTATCGTGGTGCGTAGTGTTAAAAACCGAACTCGGAACCCAAACCAACCCTTAGTCTGAGGTAAGCAGAACTGAAGCAGAACTCACCCAACTGAAGACCTTCACGCTTGTTATTCATGATTACTAAAGACTAAAGCTGTTGAGCAATAACTGGCTATAATGAGAGAAATCTTCATGATCACTAATCATTTGGACTCAGCTGTGGTGTAAATCTCAATATAATCACTGAGAAATGAAGGAGGACTCAGTGGATTACAGAACGTTAACCCTGCAGTTCTCTATTTTTATTTGGAGAACACAGAAACGATTACTGCTGACCTCTGGAGGAATTTGAGGATCATAAATATTTTTTTAATTTAGATATTGTGTTAAATAAGAGCTTAACATTATTCTCATTGCTTTGTTTGATCAATACAGAGCAGGACCTGTACACAGAAATATGTTCCATGATATTCAGAGGGTTTCCAGGTTATTTTTCCACCATAGTCACTCTCACTCTCAGTTCAGTTTTATCTACACAAGTGCTGTTGTGACTGCAGATTTTTATTCTAACCTTCTACACTGTTCCTTTGTGAATATAACGGATCACCTCTAGACACCATTAAGAGAATTACTGTCTCTCTCACACGGTGTTGCACTTCATCACTGGGTTTATCACTCTTGTGTTCAATTGGATTGCCAGATTAATGTTTATAACGAGTGTAAATACATGTTTCTCACGTAGGCTGAATTTAAGTGCCAGTGTCATCTACAATGTAAAACAGATTAAACTGAAGTGTCTTTTGGTCAACAGGATGTCTAAACTTACAGTTACCCAACACACACATACTATACATCATTAAATGACATTAATCTAAAAAACAGTGGTGATAATTCCCGTTTCTGGATTTGATATATTAACGTGCTGAACCTGACAGCTGGGTGTGTGCACATGCACATCGCTGCAGAAGTGGAGCTGCGTGTGTGATGCAGCATTAATATGCTGTTTCTGTGTGCTTGTGCTGGTGCTTTTGCAGATGTGTGTTCCGTGTAAAGCGTTTCCCGCACACAGAGCACTGATACGGTTTCTCGCCTGTGTGTGTGCGCTGGTGCTGTTGAAGGTGACTTGCTCGATTAAAACATTTCCCACACACTGAGCACTGAAACGGCTTCTCCCCGGTGTGGATGTGCTGGTGGAACTGGAGATGGCTCTGGTGAATGAAACTTTTACCACACAGCGTGCAATGATACGGTTTCTCACCGGTGTGAATGCGCTGGTGAGTCTGGAGGTTATTCTGGTGATTAAAACTTTTCCCACACTCTGAGCACTGAAACGGTTTTTCTCCAGTGTGAGTGCGCTGGTGTTGTTGGAGGTGACCGAGGTGAGTAAAACCCCGACCGCACTGCGAGCACCGGTACGGCCGCTCTCCCGTGTGGATGCGTTGGTGTTGTTGGAGATGGCTCTGGTGATTAAAACTCTTCCCACAGTGTGAGCACTGGAATGGTTTTTCTCCAGTGTGAATGCGCTCATGTGTTTGGAGGTGACTCTTCTGAGTAAAGCTCCTCCCACACTGTGCGCAGTGAAACGGCTTCTCTCCAGTGTGAATGCGCTCATGTCTTATCAGAGTTCCCTTGTTACTGAAACTCTTTCCACATGATGAGCACTGATGCATTTTCTTCCCTGTGGGAATGCACTGGTGTAACTGGAAAGTACTCAGCTGAGGAAAACTTTTCCCACAATCTGAGCAGTGATGGAGATTTTGCTGCTTTTGTTCATAAGATGTGTTGGTGTCCAGAGAGCCAGATGATGTCTGCTGACTACTGGAGCTCCTGGTGGGCATCAGAGTCTCAAATTTAATCTCTCCTGAATTCAGCAGTCTCAAATACTCCTCATAATGACATCTTCTGACATGTTTGTGAAAATAAACTTGAGAAGTATAGGAAGCTGGACACAGGGAGCAGGAGAACACTTGTGTGCTGTTCATTCCTGAAGCAGTAAAAAAAAGAAAACATTAATCATTGCAGAAAGTAACAAAAAACCTACATTCCAGTTCATCACATCACAGCCCTGCCCTACTGCAAACACATGGTAAAACTAAAAATATTGTAGGATAATGAAATGCTTGTGTGAATTCTGGATGATCAGAGCGACTGCCAATGTGAGCCCTCTTCTTCAACTGCAAGATTTAAACAAGATTTAACATGGTCACTGAGCCAAGGATACATTTTGCTGCTGATCTTCTGGAGCCGAGATCATTGTGTGAATTTGTTCAAGTGTGTACAGAATGTTGAGGGACTTTCCTCAAGTAGTAAGAATGGAAAAAAAAGATATTCAGTACTTCAGAACTTAAAATGCAAGTGAAAACTTTGTAGTACACTTTTTTTTACAAATCGTATTTCATGAATATTTTATTAAACTATTTTGGATGGTTTAAAACAGGAAAAAAATGAATTTGATATAAAATGCATTTAAATACAGAAATCATGTTTGAAAGTAAATGAAGATAATAAAGTCACAATGTTTGTACGTAACCATTTGCAAAGCATTTTTTCTTCCAGAGGTAGTGAAATGCAATGCTGAGATCTTTGGCGTATTCCTCTTCATACCACAGCAACAGCTCCTGTCCTGGCTCAATGGGTCGAGAGCAACGGTAGAAAATTCCCCCTCGATACTGAAAAGCCACCAAATTCTGTTCTTCATCATTACGAGCACAGTTCACGTACCTGAGAGAATGAGGCAGAGCAACAGAATTACAGTGAGAAAGAAAATGTGAATTGCGAGGAGTACACAGTCGTAGACAATAATACAATAATAAACAGTGAATTATTAATCAGGGTTAAAAAGAAAGATTTCAAGATATTTTTCACCTCATCCAGTTGGCGTGTATCTCTTTCTTGGCGTCAATGTATTGCTCACACTGTCTCCTGTTGGATATCTGTAAAACATGGTGAGACGTTATATACATTACAGAACGTGTAATGGACCTGAACTGAGCACAGTTAATGTTTGTTTTAGGGAGATCCTCTAAATGGGGCCTTATCCATTTACATATTCAGAGTTAAATCCATTTTTAATTTTAATACATTTGTATCAGTAAAGACACTTAATTACCACCCAGGAGTAGCCACTGTTCATGGCCTCCTCTCGGTCCACCAGCTCTCCCTCATACGGCCCGAAGTGCACGCCCACCGGGACCGTCCCCCCGGTATTAAACACTCCTAGACCTGCGTCTGGAATATCGGACTTCCGAATTTCCAGAAATGGTGGAAGAGTTTGTCTGGCTCGGTCCCAAACCCCTATAAGAACAGGTGTATCGGGGATGAAGAGCGGTGCCCCGTGGAGCTCACACTTATTGATGAAGAAAGATCTGCAAATCTCACAGTCTGGGGAAAACAGCAGAGAAGTCATTAAACACTTTACTAACGACCTTTTATTGATGTATGTGTGAAACAAAATCTTATATGATTGGTATAAAAGAAAAGTTTTAGTTCTGTTGTTTATTCACTTTGTTCTTTGTTTTCATTATGAAATTATTTAATAAGCAACGAAGCCTTGCATGTTTACTGTTCAGCTTTAATCTCTACACTATGCAGGGCACTAAATGTCCTTAGCGTCTCTAATTAGTTCATTAACTGTTATTTAAACGTCTGGTTAGTGGGAAACCTGTTGTCTTACAGAGGTAGTCTTCATCTTCAACTTCATCTTCTTCCTCTTTTATAAGTTTAATCTGGAATTCTTCATTCTGTTGGTCCACAGAGTCTGAAGTTTCTCCACCTGCAATTTCATAATTTAAATATTTCTTTAGACCTCAAGAAACAAAGTAAAGTACAGAACACAAACAGAGAAGCTCTCCAGTGGAACATGAACTCTAGTAGCAGTAAGAGATGGAACTACAACCCCTGGCAAAAATGATGCAATCTCAGGTTTTTTACTGCCAAATGAACAAATCGCAGATAAAAACAAATCACAGTCCTACGGCTTGTTAAGGTCTCTCTTTTAACTGCATTTTTAGACTTGTGCCAGTATTTATTTTAGAAACGTAAATTAAGAGATGAATCCATCATTTTTCTTCTACATGATCTGGAAAAAAAATGCCATTGATTAAAATAATGTAATATAATGACACGTTTCCCAAAGCCATAATGTTCAGCTGTTAAACAAAACTGTGTGCTTTCTTTGCTAAGTAATAAAAGCTGGCTGAAGATCCTCCAAGTCCTGCGATTGCATCAGTTTCCCCAGAGTTAAAGCGGCTCCCTGTTGTCTTACAGAGATAAAATTCATCCTTAGGTTCTTCTTTAAGAGCTGTCTGGAATTCACTGTTCTCTTCGTTCACAATGACGATGCATCCTAAAAAGCTTGATGTCCCCTCACCAGAGGTCATACAGGTCTCCATCTCCACATCCTCACAAAGCAAAGAAATAGATCAGTTATTATAGTTTATAATAATTCTTTAGTAAGCATTGGATTGTGATATTCTTTTTGTTGAACAGCATTGCTCATTTAGGAGCTAGCATGGCGGATGCAGGTGTAGTAATGTACAATTTACTATGGATGCTCTGCTAATCGTAGCTACTTTGCTACATAAATGTTGTCACTACACTCTCACTTTTACGTCTATCTGCCTATCCATCTATCTGTCTATCTATCTATCTGTTATAGACAGTAGCAGACATGCTCCTCACACTTTCATGGCCAAGTGCTTACGTCCTCCTTACTGTTTTGTGAGTTTTGGTTCTTGTGGACTGATTGAATGGTGACCCAATCATTCATTCATTAATCTTCTTGGCCGCTTATTCCTTTTCAGGGTCACGGGGGAGCCGGTGCCTAGCCAGCAGCATAGGGCGCAAGGCAGG
>JAOVYV010000001.1:32369645-32380060 GCA_025674545.1 Hassar affinis | reverse complement strand
CTTTACTTTTCTTGTAGACCGTATGTTTTAGCATGTGCCTTATAATACGGTGCCGTACAGAATAAGTACCGTACAGACATAGAGTCCATAATTGAGACTTGCAGCTTATAGTACGGTGCGTCTTATACGTGGGTCAAATACAGAAATAAACCCCATAATTCAGACTGCGCCTTATAGTACGGTCTTATGGTCTGGAAAATACGGTAACTAAAATTGGGTCACTGAACAATAAACTCACACACTTGCTCTAGTACATGCTTTAGTAATGCCTTGAAGTCCTACCAGGAAAATGCATTTTTATTCTTTTTTGTTTGATTAATTTCTTTGAGCATTTTTCTTTTAGTGAAATAAGGATTTGTTGTCAGAATGGAAATGTTCATCTATGACATTTAACAAAAATTTATTAATAGAGGTGACATATCTACCCACAGGTAAGTTTGGAAAACGGTTCAACTTAAACAGCTTTATATTAGAAATGGCAAAACGTTTGACTGTAATCTGCTGAATATGTTTATTTTATTGGGTTGTTATTGCAACACTTGCTTAAATTAGATATATATGAGGGGAAAATGGGGTATGTCGTGAGCCAATATTGTCTAGATTAAATTCTCAATATTATGCACGTTTTCTGTTGCAGAGCTTTTGAATTCTAGCATTCATTTCTTTTTTGCATTTCTCCTTCTTTTTTGTATTTGTATCTATGCATATTTATGCAGGTCTGAATGCCATGCAGAATCTGGCTGCATTGGCGGCAGCAGCAAGTGCCACTCAGGCAAGTGGCAGCAGTGCACTGACCACGTCCAGCTCGCCACTCAGTGCGCTTACTAGCTCAGGTACAGCCACCGGACAACAGACTCTCTCTGCCTGGGACGGCTGCAAGGGTTCGTTCTGCTTTTTTAACTCTCTCTTGCCCAGTAATGTCAGCTCTCCATCATTAGCCAGTACTCCCCTGTATTATTTACTCTTACATTTATGTTTGTTATATCTGGGCTGATCATACTGTGCTTTTTTTTTTTTCTTTATTCTGGAGAAATGCTGTAATTGTTTATGTAACTTTTATATCTTCTTACAATATGATTAAGTTGTATCTTATTTTAATTAAGATTGCCAGTGAACCTATTTACTTGCAAAACTGCCACATACAGTTATAAGGACAACTATACAACTATAAGGACATTTCTACGATGCTTAGGCACCTGAACACAGCTTTGTGTCTGGATCATCTCAGTTACTTAGACCTTGTACAGATTTTTTTCACACTTGCTGAAATTAATAGGTCATTACTGTTTTCTGTCTGTTGCTAGACAGTCATGGGCTTGATAGTAATCCCTTTGCATTCTTGGTTTGCTTTCTTTTTGTTTCTCTGTTTTCAAAGTTTCTCTGTTCTCTCTGCATTGCAGGTTCTTCTCCCACCTCGAGTACTAATTCTTCAGTGAATCCCATGGCTTCTCTCGGTGCACTGCAGTCTCTGGCTGCAGGTGCTGGTGCTGGCCTCAACATGAGTTCACTAGCAGGTAAGAATCTACCAAAACACACACGCTTTACATAAACATACACACTTGCTATGTAGACAGTAAGCTCATGGCCCCTGATGTAGAATTTGTATTGGTGTACTCCTTGCTCAGAACAGATAAATCTCTTAATTAATAAACATTCAATGTAAATTATGGGGTAATGACGGTGTTAAATGGCAAAAACTTCAACCATTCCTTTGTTTTGGCCACTATAGAGCTTCAAGCAGCAGGACATTGTGACCCAGCGCTTGCTGTTAGGAAGTTGTCTGATATTCCAATTATTTGAGACTTGTTATAAAAATATGATGCATTTGTTAAGGTTTCCAGGACAGAAATGGAAATACTGGCTAGTCTTAGTATTAGGATTTAGTACACTAAAATTACAAACAGAATCTTTGCAACAATCATCTGCTCTGTTTTCTGTAGGTATGGCTGCATTGAATGGTGGTTTGGGCAGTGGAGGCCTATCTAATGGCTCTGGCAGCACTATGGAGGCCTTGACACAGGCAGCTTACTCGGGGATCCAGCAGTATGCAGCCGCTGCCCTGCCCAGTCTTTATAACCAGAGCCTGCTTTCTCAGCAGAGCATCAGTGCTGCTGGCAGTCAGAAAGAAGGTCAGTGTTGGGAGCAGTATATCCAAAAATGCACAATTCAGTATCTTTTATGAATTATTATTAATTATTAGTAGTAGTACAGTGGTAATTATCCTGGTTTGATTTTAAATTAACATTAAGGTGGCTAAGCTGTATTGGCCACTTTTTGTTTTAGTGCTTATGCAGAACTAGCCTTACTCTTTTCATTTGTTTTTTTATTATTATTATTCTCAGTTGAGTATTCTTTTGGGACAGAGTACTGGTAAGAGATCTTAATCAGCATTATGTTAGTCTCTCAAGCCAACTTTGACATTTTCCTAGAATTATTTTTTTTTCATTTCAGTAAAAGGCAGAAGCGTGGTTTGGCCAAAATTGGACTGTCAGCAATATCAGCTGCATAGTCTGTCAGATGTGTTATCTGACACTATTGTTAGCACTGTCCTCCGTAACAGTGATGGTGACTGAAAAGCATAGAGTTGTAGATCTGGCCGGAGGTGTGCTGATGTATCCCTGACCTAGAGTCTCTGCCTTCCCAGTATATTCACCCCAATTTAGTCTTTGCCTTCTGTATGATTGGCTAGTGCCCCTCTGATGGAGGAAATTGAGTATGCGCCAAGCCCTTTCTTGAATTTCTGGCCACAGATGGCTGTGGCATGTCACTGTCGCATCGATGTGTGCAATAATATTTTATTCTTGTAACACTTCTATATTACTGAACACTTGTGGCCCGAGTCCCAAACTGCATACGATTGCACAAGAAGTGTACAATTTAACTCTTACCATTACCATACTATTACCATTGCAACTATTCAGGTATACTACTTGGACTTGCATTATGTAGTTTAGGATGTTTAGGAATTATTACTGAATGTGTGTATGAATTTTTTAATTTTTTAACTTGGATCTTAAAGAGAGTCTTTGATGAATAGATATTATCAATATCTTGCTCAGAAAAGTGCTAAACCAGTGCATGGAACTGCCGAGAGAGCATTAGATTACAGCCTTCATGATTGTGATGCTTATTGCCACAAACCTGCCAAAGATTTTGGACTGCCAGTAGCAGAGCGTCTGAGGCTGACACTACCATTAGGGTAATGCAGTCCTGTTGAATCCATCTGTACCATATTCACTGTCCTCTGCACTGTCTATCTCTTATAAGGTCAGCAGGAGTTAGGAGATAGGATTATATATTTATTAATTTAATTTCTTTTTTCACAAACCATTCTTCACTCTCCCCTCTTACTTCCTCTGCATTTTCTCCATAGGTCCAGAGGGTGCAAATCTCTTCATTTATCACCTGCCACAGGAGTTCGGTGACCAGGACTTGCTTCAGATGTTCATGCCTTTTGGCAATGTTATCTCTGCCAAGGTTTTCATAGACAAACAGACTAACCTCAGCAAATGTTTTGGTAAGCTGTTCATTATAAGGATGTGTGAGTCTCTGAGTTTTAATTCAAAGCATTTACATTTTTGGTAATGATTTATTCAGACTACACTGTCCAAATACTGTGCTTTACTGTAGATATTACTTTTGCATAACAATAACATCCTGAATATTAACTCCAAGCTTCAAAATCAGTTACAGGGTTCTTAAATTTCATTTAAAAATACTTTTGCATCTGGATTTATTTATATATGTGCTGTTAGGGTTATGACATTTCCCAAGATGTCCTAGATATTTTATTATATATCCAGGTCTGGGAAATAATTAAATGAATCAAGTCAAAATGTGGGCTGTGGGTGGGAGGGATGGCATGCTGTATCTATTCCCTGTCAGTCACAGTGACACTAGCCAATTACAGGTGTCTGTGAACTCGGGTATGCAGAAGTGGGCGGTTCACACTTTTCTTGTGTGTTGCACTGCACCATAAGCAGAGTCTAAGCAGAGGTGTTGGAGAAAGCACATGTTTTCTCCACCTTCCCTGTTTGTTAGTGGTCATGTGATGGGGAAGATCCTGTGTGTGGGTCCTGGCAGGTGACCAACATGGGGGAGAAAATGAGGGAGGGGTTTGAGACTTCAGGATTTCCAGGACACAACTTTAGTACAAGGATTAATTAGTTAGTTAGCTAATTATTGACACTGGTTTTCTTTTTGCTCACCAATGATGTCTGAGCATCCATAAATAAATGTGTGTGTTAATTTATTTATTTGCAGGCTTTGTGAGTTACGACAATCCCGTTTCATCCCAGGCAGCCATTCAGTCAATGAACGGTTTTCAGATCGGAATGAAACGACTGAAGGTTCAACTGAAACGATCCAAAAATGACAGCAAGCCATATTGAGTGCTTTTACTCTAAAATGGACTTGGTTTGAAAATGTGTTTCTGGTAAGTTGAGTGTGACACTGGAAAAGTTCAAACGCCTGCCCCACCCTTAACCCTCTCCTACTGTTCCTTCACTCCTGTTTACCTTTCCTACATATCTTCTTTCTTAAAAAAAAAAAAAGAAACATCCGAAAGAAAAGGAAAAGCAACATGCAAAATTGAGGTTGTTCAGCTAAGAAATTCTTTCAAATTGTTAGGCTTCATGTTCTGGATATTTATTTCTTTTCTTACCATTTTGGTGCCATATCGATCTTTTGCTGTGTACAAATCGTTCATCGAAGGATATTGCACAATGAAAGCCAGTCGCTGACTGCTCTCAGATCCACAGTCATTATCCCATCCCAATCATGTTCCTGCAGATTTACCTGTTGTGTTTACACTATTGACTCGAATCGTATACTCGGATAGTCAGACTGATGCCTCCTTGTAAGCTGCCTTTTAAATAGAATTTGGAGGTCTGCTGCATACATGCAAACGATAATCGTTCTTTCACCATGATTTGGAGCATCCCGAATGTCGGATTGCTCTTCATCAGACTCTGTATCCATAGATGCCTTTTTATTGTTTTGTCTATTTATTTCAGTTATTTATTTATTTATTTGAAATACTGCTAATTTATCTAAAATAGGTTGATGTGAGTTGTTTTTTTTTTGGCTGACAAATGTTTGTTAGTGGTTTTCATTAAATGTGTTTATTTTTCACCTACCAAAAAAAATCTATCTTGCATTTGGTTATACGTTCAGTCATTTTTCCTATATTGTTTAGCACACAGAGGAGCTGTGTTGCTCAGAACAAGCTGGTCAGTTGACAGAGATGTAGGGATGCCATTTTTTAATTTAATTTTTTTTTTTTACTCTCAGGATTCTCATTTTTAATTAGTGAAATTAAATTTAACCTAAAGCGCAATAGCAGGTTAGTACCGAATGAGCGTCCCTAATATAATTTACTTTGGGTTGAAAAGATTGAAGTTATTTGTATGCATTTCACATACGGTCATTCCCTTATTTGTCACCTCAAGGACACAAGCCACTTTAATTTTGCCCAAGGCATTTTAATTAACTACTATCCACTCCTTGAAGTCACTTCGTGCCACGGAAATGACATTCAAAGTATTATGTAGAACTTTTGGAGAGACGACATTCAAGTTGCCTGATTATTTTTATTTTTTTTGTTCTTGTTTTTGGTAATTCTGACAGGGTGGTTATTTAGTTTTTTATTTCCTTCACCTCAGTCCAAGTGGTTGTTGTTATGCGTTCAGCAATAATTGCATCTTGAGTGTGATGTCTGTCTAAAATTACAGATGATGCTTCAAACAAACAAACAAAAAAGACTTGGTATATAAAGTTTTCTTTTCTTCCACTCCAACATATTCTTGTGAAATAACCAAGTAATTACATGTCTCATTTTTTTACCCCTTTTTATTTTCCTCGTTCCTTCCTTCCTAACTTTATAGTTTGGCATGTCTCAGTTACTCTGTACACTTAAAATTGTATTCATGATCAATTATGATTAGTAAATATTTATCATAACAAGGAAACATTTTAATCATTTCATTAATACTTGAGGCCTACAGGGTCTTGGTGTTTTTATGGACATGGAAGAGAAACCATTGACCAGATTGTGTATATTACTTAACTATTATGCCTTTTTCTATTTTTATAGAGGTTTTATAATATTGCGTAAATTATTTCTCTGAATTAAAATGTTTAATAATCACTCAGAAAATTCAACAGTATTTTGTAGATTCCTGATGTAAAGTTTTGTGAAATACATTCACAAATTGTGAAACAGGCGTGTGGCCCTTTTTAGCTAAGTGTATTGTCTTTTGTCCAAAAGCTCAAAATTGTATCGGGAGTTCATGCATAGTACTTAAGGTGCTGACGACTCTCTGACGCTCTTCCAGGGTTCAGTTAAAGTTGTTGTCCAGTGGAAACGAGTCAGTTTTTTTTTTTCTTTTTTCCAAGAGTCAATATTACAGTGTGAATGCTTTTGAAAAGCATCATGTCCATAATAACCGGAACAGCTTTTTTTTTGCATTTCATGGAGTAGTGTTTCCTCCATGTGCTTCCAGATGTACGATTTAAATTTAGTTCATCTAAACGCTCATTTAACTTGTTGACTAAATATAGCTATAAACGTGCGATATTCAGTTTCCTCTGGTTTGTCTTCAGACTTGCAGCTGCATGTGGTATGATCCCCTCCCTGTATGATGTCAGCCAGAATGTACAGAATAGTTAGTTTTTACTATGTTAGTGAGTGTTAATCAATGACTAAAATTATAATTCTTATAAACGAACTCCTAGTATGAAAGGTTACAACATCTGAGTATTCATATATCCGTATTCATGTACTCATGAGCCACAATAGCTTTAGTCTGAACCCTGGAACTCTCTTCAATGTTTCGATTCTGGTCCTGTGAATGCTTAATCCATGGTCTGTGCCTCCATAAAACAATTCACACAAACCGTAATTGTATCAACTACATTAGCCCTGAGGGGGTGTTGTAGTGTAATGTCCACTTCTGAATCCAAAGATTATTTTAGACGTGGACTCGGTCCATACCTTATTACTACTATGTACTTGTCGGGGGAATCATTCGTTGTTGTAATGCTGAGTTCTAGTACAAGGAGAAGTCATTGCGTGAGAAGAAAGCAGCTGCACACTGACAGTAAGGTTGCTTAGGTTCACTGATGTGCCAAACAGTCCTATACAAGCTGCTTGTGGATACATTTGTCTTAATTTGTGCAACTTGAATATATGTACTGTGGCTGTTTGCCATTGGTTATTAATGATTTTCCTTTAGAGTCGAACGAAATGTATCTATTTCCACCACTTTTGCGTTATAGGACCTATATGCACAACTAGTTAAGCTGCCTTCACGTCGTCTGTTGCGTTACCCAGTATGATTCAGAGATCAAGCACAAACTGAACAGAGTTCTAGGAAATCTTCAAAGCACAAAGAGTTGTTGAAGTCTGAAATTACAGCTACGAGTTGACACGTTAAAAATGTGAAGTCCTGAGCTGGAAGAGTGTCGGCTTAGGGATGAATGTTGCTGATGGCAATTGCTTTTTCATTTTCTTATTTTCAGAAGGATACTGAAAACCCTAACCCTAGCTACCTACTAAGATAAACCCTGGTTTGTTGCTTTAGTTGTGGTAGACACTGTTTGTTGTCTCTTGGTGGCGTTGGATGTAAATTTTCCCCTTAACTCCTTTTGGCATGTTGCTTGTCTCTCCTTTCCACTTCTTCTCCTTCTCCTCCCCTGTGTTGCATTCAATGTTCTATCCAAAGTAAGTAAATGTGTACCTGTGTACCTGTGACCCCCGTCCCCCCCTTCCCTCCCTCCCCCCAGCCTTCCCCATGCAGAGATAATCATTTACATGATTTTCTGTTTCTTCTCCTCTTCTTTTTTCTGTTGTGGCTTTAACCTAGTTTTGTTGTTCGTTATTTTTGTTTTGTTCTAGATATCTTCGTGCCCGTTTGTTCATCGTTTCCCTAGCATGTCGATGTGACGTCAAAAGTTCATCGTCCAGTCCGTTGTCCTCTTCGCTTCTCTGATGCTTGAAATTTTTCACCCTTGACCTTTTTGTTAACTTTTGACGCTTAGTGGTTACTTGTTTTTTGTTTGTTTTTGTGTGGTGTTCATTTCTGTTTGTGCTGCCAATAGGGGGCACTAGAAAGACTGCTGTTTATTAACTAAAATGTAAAAAGTTTCTTGAATATTGTTCAGAACAGAGTCTATTTTTCTAGAACTTGCAAACATAACCACTAGATGTGCAGAGGCTTTTAATTTTCGTTTCATTACCCAGGAAAAAAAAATCTTTGTTTCAAATTTTATTTTTCATTGTTTTAGAGCAGTCTTTCTAGTGCACTCGGTTTTACTCATTTGTTTTCCTCTAAAAGCAGCCAATCCATTTATTGAATCACTTTGTGTGTGTGTGTGTGTGTGGGTGTGTTTTCCTCTTTCTCTCACTTGTACACATTTTTTAGGGTTTTTTGCAGTCACATTTTGCTGAAAATGAGGATAACCTTATGTAATGTGCTAGGTTAGTTGGCATGATTTTTTTGATGGCATAATTTTGGGAGTTCCTTAAACAGTGTGACATTTAGACACTTGAATTGCTTTTTCTTCCTTTTTCCCATTTAGTGTGTCATACCATAGACACATGTTTTTCATTTCTTTTATTGTGTGAAAATCAGAATTGGTCTGAAATAAATAAAAAAAAAATGCATAAAATGAGCAAAATTGAGTTTCTTATCACAGTTAGTATATAAAGTATGCATGTTTTGTTTTTGTTTTCTTTCTTTTTTTTTGTAACTGCACTGACATCCTCAGCAAAATGTGATTTAGTTCTGTTTAAAACAAAAAAGAAAAAAAAAAGACAAAATTATAAAATGAATAAAATGGTGCCAAAAGTTTTGCATGTTGCTGTTGGTCACATTTTATGTATTTTTCATGTCTGTCTACTCTTCCGATGTGGTCCCATTTTAATAACTGATTTTAAATCTAGTCATAACCGTGTGTTGAAACCATGTTTGAAAGTGAACTTTGTAGATGGACTTTGTAATGACTTCTCTCGTGGACCCAGTCCTTGCAAATTCCAGATGTTCTGTTTAGACATTTTGTGGCATGTTGTATGGTTGGCAGAAAGGATCCCAAGTCGTTCCCCCACAATCTGATCAAATCTGTTCAAGTTTCGTATTTTTTTTTTTATTTTGGTCACAGTCTAGCCACAGCCCTCTTTTTGTAGTACTGCCTTTGCATTGTCTACCATTTGAGGAGTAAAGCCTTCTTTCCATAAGAAGGCTTCCCCCTTTCTAAGCTGTATTTGGGTTTTTTTCCCTTCAAATTGCCCTTTTTTTGAAAATCTGGCACCCTGTTTTCAACCTGAAGCTTTTATTTCAACAGTAGATTGCTAGCAAAAAAAAAAAAAAAAAGGTCCCGTTGTTGACGAATTGGCTTTAACGTTGCAATTTCTGGCATTTTATATCTAGATTTTAAGCTGCTGTTTGTTTAAATGTACTCTGAATAACTTACCTGTGGGATGTTTTGTCATTATTGGTACAGAGTGATTGTATTTAATAGTAAGAAATTGTACAGTTTTTGCCTTTTTCTACTTCCAAGTTCTGTTACGCAATGTAAATTTGAAATCCTGATAAGTGGAGCCATGTAGTAGAACTTGCCACCATGACCAAACGTAAGTCTAAACAAATTCATTAATTCTATGAAGCAGCCTTCAGTTGAATTAAAAGCTGATTTATTTTTTTTTTTCTGTCCTATAAGTTATGGTTTTCACTGGAATTGTAGAGTGAGGAGTTCATTAGATGTCTAGAGGAGTGTTCTTTCTGAATGTTTTCTGTTGAGGTTTATTTAAATTGTGATGGAAGTTAAACTTTTCATGCTACTGTCTCCACAGAAGTATAGCAACGTGCATACAACACGAAGTCATTTTGTAGTTTCTTTGGTCGGGTTGTTTGTCTGATTAAATTGAAAAGATTCACACCCTTTGTCTCGTTTTTGCTTGTGGTGTTTCTTAGTATTATACACTTTAGAGTTTAAATTTAAAATTGAGTATCCCAAGCTCCTGTAGCATGAAAACAACCGCATGCATTTTATGATGTACGTAGACGTTATCGACTGAGAAATTAAATCTGAAGTTTTGTTCCCTAAACGCCACAGAGGGAGACGCCCACAAGACGGTCCTTTCATAGAAAACTAGGAACAAATTGGGAAAAATCCAAGCAGTTTTATTCTAATTCTCTGACTGAATTTGCCTTACTGTATAAAATTAGGAATAATACAAAATACACAAAATAGACAATGAAACTGAAACACCTGTCATTTTAGACCATAATTTATTAGTATGGTGTAGGGCCTCCTTTTGCGGCCAATACAGCGTCAATCCGTCTTGGGAATGACATCTACAAGTCCTGCACAGTGGTCAGAGGGATTTTTAAGCCATTCTTCTTGCAGGATAGTGG
>JAOVYV010000001.1:31907762-31918579 GCA_025674545.1 Hassar affinis | reverse complement strand
GTGCAATGTGCAATTAATGAAGATTGGCCACCAGGCTGGTCCACTTTAGCCATGAAACCTCCCACACTAAAATGACAAGTGTTTCAGTTTCATTGTCTAACCCCTGTATATATAAAGAGGAGTGAGAGAAACTGTAATAATCACAGAGTGAGAGAGAGAGAGAGAGAGAGGAGTAAACCACACACATGCAGGAAGAAAGGGAGAGAATACACAGAGACAGAGGAGAGACAGAAAGTTTGACATGGAATAATAAAAGGGATGAATTCAGGGATGATGTCTGGAACGTTCAAAGATGGAACAGGAGCTGATGGGGTGTTTTACAGGGGGATAATTTAGCAGCCCATCCTTAAAAAATTGTGCAAAGCTGTGCAAAAATAAAGAGAGACAGTGAACGGAGTCAGTGGTGAAGGTGAAATAAACCAGGTGTCATCTTTGGCCCACCATGTAGGAGAGCCTCCCCTCTCTCCCTCTCTCTCTCACTCATGTACATGCATTCTATCTCTCTCTTTCTCTCTCCGTCTCTCTCTCTCTGTCGCTCTCTCACATACATGCATTCTCTCTCTCTCTCCCTCTCTCTCTCTCTCTCTCTCTCTCTCTCCATGTTTCAGACAGTGTGACACTCTGCAGCTGTTACAGATGTTCAGGCCTCTGTGACTGATGTGCTGGATGCTGCCAGTAAATCTGTCTCTTGGTGAAATATCGTCTCATAGACACCACACAAACACAGATACACAGACCCACACACACACACACACACACACACACAGAATTGGTCTTGCTCTAACTGTAAGGACCTTCCATTGACATAATTATTAAAGCAGCTAATTAATAATATCCCTAATCCTAACCCTAAACTATACCCCAGTAACAAAAAAAACAAAAAACCCACTTTTCTTATTTGGACCAGCAAAACGTTCCCACAAGGTCAAAAATATCAGACATTTCCAGACACATACACACACACACACACACACACACACACACAGTGTTTCTTCACATTAACGGTGAATCCAAATGGAAATCATGAACTGGTGCAGAGGAATGCTCTGAAACCGCGCTGCTTGGACCCCGGAAAGCATGAGTGTAAAACGATGCTAGCTAACAGCTCAGAGCTGGCAGTTTAGCTAGCAGTGGAAAGGAGACAGATCACTCTGCGGAGAAGCGACATTTCCCACAGAGGTGCTGGTGAAATCCGTACACCCACTCATTTACACCACAAGCACGACGCTCAGGTGGAATCTTGTCCTAAATGCACCAGTGCTGTAGAGTAACACTCGGGATGCCGGGAGGTGACGCTGGTGTGGAGGCAGAACTCAGCTGGGTGACGATTTAAAGGAAAAAAACCACAGCAGTTCCCAAAGATAAATCAACCCAGAGGATGGACGGAGGAGAGGAGAGTCTGTTCTGTCAGCTCCAAGTCTGAAAACCTACGCTCACTCTTTTCCTGCTTCTTTCTCTCTGAATGCACCTCTCTCTAGCTCTCTCTCACTGTCTTGTATGAGTATGTGTGTGTGTGTGTGTGTGTGTGTGTGTGTGTGGGTGTGTGTGTTATCTGATTCTGGCCGTCATCCATCCGCTCTCCACTTGTTCATCACTCTGCCTGTGTGTTTCAGAATTTACCCCATATGGTGTGCCATAAGGAGCGGCTCTTCACACCAATGTAGTGTGTGTGTGTGTGTGTGTGTGTGTGTTTCTGCATGTGTGTGTGCGTGTGTGCGCTCTCACCTTGAGAAAGGGGATGACGAAGGGTCGAAGAGGGAAGTTGGTGGCCTCCTGCAGTTTGGAGTGAAACTCTTCTATGGTGAGAGTTGAATTCTGATCACACACACACACACACACACACACACACACACACACACACACACACACACACAGAGGAGACTATTAAATAAAAGCAACATGCACACAGATACATAACACTCACATATCCACCCCCCACACACACACACGAATACACAAATAAACAAGGACAGTCTGAACAGAGCGCTACACTGACACACACACACACACACACAAACACACCCCCGGACTCACCACGAGGCCGAGCACCAGGCTGCGCACCCTCTCCCCTATCTCGGGTGAGATGTCGTTGCCGAACTGTTGCAGCGTTGTAAGGAAGCGTTTGAGTTTGCAGAGCTGGCGAGCTCCGCACGCCGGGGGAAGCTGCTGCGTGGGCAGAGCGGCGGTGGACGAGCCGGCTGGCCCGTTACTGAAGCCGTTGGGGGTGGACGGAGCTCCGTTAAGCGCGGTTGGCGAGTGGCTGCTCCCGTTCAGCACTGCAGACACACACAGACACGCTCGTTTACAGAAGCCTTCCTCGTCCTCGCCCTCCTCTCTCTCGCGCTTGGCCCTGAGCGGCACGCGCATGCTGAAAAGAGAAAACCCGGGCACGGCGGGCAACTCTACACAGCGCCTCATCGCCATCTGAGAGTGGCAGCATGTGTGCGGACAAGCTTACCACACTCTCACACACACACACACACACACACACACACACACTCCACCCAGACACTCACTGGGACACAGCTATAAGAGGAACTTGTTAAAGAGAGGTCTAAAATAGCACACGTTGGTCGGCTTCCTCCAGCAGGTGTGCGGCTAAATCAGGACACCCGGGAGCAGATTTGCAGGTTTAGGGTTTAGTCCTCATCTCCTTATCCCTGTGTATCCCCATCTTTTCAATTTCTCCTCTGTACTGATGCACGGCTTACATTACGGCATCATTTCGTATAGCTAATAAGTAAGATAAGCTTACAGCTACCGGTATGGCATGACTAACCCGACATCCTAGAGCTATGAGAAACAAACAAAAACAGACCAAGAGCAGCCATGTTGAAGCATGAATAGCTTCTTAGCTGTGACTCCATGCAAGTATCAGAGCAGGACAGACATGTGGCCCACAGTTAGAAGGCAGAACTACTGTATATGTCAGAGATGGCTTGGAGGACACATAAAACATATGATATATATGAACTGATTCCGTTTTATAATACAGCCTTGTTTAATCTCTCCATTCCAGGCTGCGCACATGCGACTTCATCATGTGACGGTGCACTTGTGCTCTGCTTTTAGTGGCAAGCAGCGAGCACAACAGGTGAAACAACACAGAATGTCATTGCTATATAGGGTAGAGAGATGTGTCCATGTGGCCATGTTAGCGAGATACACACATGCTTGAAGTGCAGCCTGTGAGCACACCTCACAGCACCAGTGCAATTCCCTAATCCCACGCAGACACACGGTCTCAATCAAATCAGATTCCTTGGGTTATAGGTCTGGATCTAGAGTCTAACCGCAGTATCACCATATAGAAGGCTTTAGGAGTACTGGTGCATTTGTATGACACAGTCTAAGGTGAGGACTCACTGGTTGTCGGAGTGAACGATGCATTGCGATTGGCTGCCTGGCTCACAGCAGGTGGTGGGGGTGGCATTGTGGGCGGAGTCGACCTGGGCTGGGTTTTCACATCGGCCGGTGAATCGGGCATCGTTCCGACCTTCGTTTCAGTGCTACCTATGGAAAAAAAAAGAGATAGTCGTTAGAATGAGCTGAACTGAAACCTGAACACTGGCAGGTATTTTCATAGAGAGGAAAACTAAATACATACTGCGTTATACTGTTATAACTGAATAGTCAATAAAATGTGGTTTATGCAAATGAGCCTAATCGCCTGTATTTTAAGCTTTTACAGTAGACCTGCTATCCCCATTCTTACCAAAAGTGCATTGCAACATCATATAAAATGGTAAATATTTGGTTAACCAAATCAAACTAAGGAAATAATGATTACACATATTGACTTATGTGAGTTTTTAAGGAGTCATAACTTAAGATAAAGATCTCAGACAGCAGTGGACATGGGCGAGGTGAGGTTAGACTGTTAGTGGTGTAGGCATTAAAGGAGAATCCTGGTGTAGGTATTAAACAGGGATACTGATTTGTATATTTATGAGCCAAACAACCCTGTAAATCCAAGTCTCACCATTTTAAAATACGTCATGCATGACAGGGAGTCGCATAAAAGTACCGTGGTTGTGTTTCTTCCAAAGAGCTCGATCCGGAAGCCTCACACAGAACCCGCATTCTTACACTCAGTCATGTGCATGCACAATGCATGAGCTTCTCTTAAGGATTTTACTATAGACAGGGGTTACCATACACTGATGTGATGCGCTTGCTAAATGTTATGTGAATGTGCTTAGTCCAGATGTCTGGGTGTTTTAGAGTCGTGCTCATGTGGAGAAAAATGTGCGTGCACTTTGAAAGTGATTATTTAAAAAAAATACCTAGATGCATGCAGACAAGCGTCTTTGAAGATTAAAAAATGAGTGGTGGAGTTTGCTAAGGAATCCCAACAATACACCAACAGTGTGATGAATAAGAGTAAATGTCAGCAAGACAAGTACCAACAGTACGCAAACTTTGCTAGCAGCTAACAACACAGTATACATGAGGTCCTGTACTGAAAACTCAGCCAGAAATTGCCCACGTTCTGTGAAACCTTTTCGACCTCGAGAGCTTAATTCAAAGTCTTGACATCATTTTATGGCAGAGCAGATGACGCCATTGCTTTCTAATGGATGTGTCCTCATCTTGAGTCGTAATGTGTTTCATAGCTTTACAGAGCTGCGGGACGGATATCCAGAGCGTGGCAAGGCTCTGCAAGTAAATACATACGGCTTGTGTTGGAAACATTGCGTAGCACCTGTTCTCCTGCTCAGCTGCTGCTGACGGGATCCCTCACTGGCCCCCTGCAAGTCCTTGCACTGCCATCAGTGTCCTCCATACTCCACCCTGCTCCCAAACTGCCCCCCCCCCCCTTCCCAGGATCTTGACTGTCAGTGACAAGTGCAGCTGGATCTGCTGCTGTCCATCACAGAGTTTATATCCATCACAAAACACATCTCTATCACAGAGTGTATCTCCAGCACAGAGCCGCCGTCCGTCACATTCTACCTCCACCGCAGAAACAATACAAATACATACCTCCATCACAAAGTGTACATCTAATCCCAGTTTACCTCGATGACACAGTCAAGCAGAGACACACCATCCATCACAGAGCCTACATCGATCACGGACCAAAGCTCCGTTACAGTTTACATCCCTCAAAGAGTCCATCTTCATTATACAGCCTCTACCACAGAGTCTATATTCTACAACCAGTCTCTTTTCCTTTTACCTCAGTTACACAGAGCATCCTCCACCTCAAGATTACCTCCATCTTACAGCCTACCTACATCATATACACTGGCTCTGGGTTGGTGTGCTTGGTAGGACGTCTCTAAAATGTTCTACACCATACATACCTCTATAGCTCTTCCTAGAACCTCATTCAGAACCTAATCTAGCACCCTCATAGAACCTCCTTCAAAGTCTACATCCATCACGTGAGTTTATCTACCCTCAGTCATGCAGGCTTTATGTACAACAGAGAATATACATCCACCATGGAGGCAGCATGGTGTCTCGTGGGTAGCAATGTTTCCTCAGGTGGTGCAGTCTGGGGCCCTCCTGTGTACAGTCTGCATGTCCTCCCCGTGTCCGCTTGTCTTAACTCTGGGTACGCCGGTTTCCTCACACACGCCTTTTCAAAACCTCATGCGGGCCTCCTTACTACTAAAGACGGGCATCATTGATGTAACAGGAGAGAGACATTACAACAATATCAAGGTAAAACCCTACACAAGCAGCCTACTATTATCAGACTCCACAGAACAACCTTTGCACCTGCTCCCTGCTCTTTCCTCCTCTTCTCAACGCTTCACTCCTCCAAACAAAGCAATACCCACTCAATCACTCTGCCTACGCCAGTCAGGTGCTATCACCTTTTTCAGGGTCAAAAGGTCAGCTTATCCTCTTGGCAGTTTGTCCTTCTGACCCCATTTCTTTCTCCTCCACCACCTCATACAAAGAGTTAGGTCCAGGTCCTGAAACAGTATCTCCAAGTATCTCATGCACAGTGTGTCAGCATGTAAACCCAGTTAGGAGACATGGCTGCCATTGGTCACGGGTCCAGCTTCAGAGCGAAGCAGCTTTAAAACTCATTAAAGGAGAACTATTTACACAGATGGTATTGCTATCAGGGCTCATAAAGTGACAGATCCTATATGTCTACAATATGCCTGTGCAATAATTCAAATCAGTGCTTGAAAAAGGGTGCAGATGAGGGTGCATGTACTTGCATTTTGGCAAGTGAGTATAATTATAATACAGTGTATGTGTGCGTGTCTGTTGTGTGTGTGTCTGAGACTCTCCATGAGCATGTGTCAAGCAGCAGGCTCTCTTTCAGGCGCCTCTTGTCTCAGTCCTGTCACTCACTGTGGATCAGCTGCATTCTACTCCATTCGCCTGTCACCTTCCGCTGGGTCAGCTAGGCCTCCAACAACCACCCCCCCCACACACACATATACAAACATGCTCAAACACATGCCCGGACTATGTGGCTATACAGACCAGGTTCAGAAACATCCCCCCATCAGCTTCCAGCCCTGATCTCCTATCAGCAGAACTGTCAAGTGCAAAAATAACCAAACATACAGGGTCATAGCCAAACTGCTAACAGGCAGATAATTAGTGTTCGACCTTACTGGGACAACAGCTGCAGTTGGCTGGCATGGCACAAAAGACACAATGACTCCTGCAGGCAGTCAGGGGGCACTCTACACACCAGGAGACAAACAGTAGCTCCTGGGGTTGCAGAGTTGCTGACTTGGTACAGCAGGTTTTCAACTTGACGATGGCGATGCCTCACATCACCTGTGGTGCATGTTTGCTCCACTCCAACACACCTGTTTCAACTCAGCAAGTAATTATAGAGCCATTTGTGAGTTGACTCAGGTGTGCTAAAACAGGTAAAGTGCTGTAATGAGATACTGCAAGACCACTTCAGGCTCTTCACTCGAGTCGAAATCTGCTCAGCGCTCACTGCCAGTCCACATCATACAGTATACATGAATCTAAAGATCAGTTTCTTCCAACAGATGTCAGCAAAAACTTAGGGATTGGGTTACTGTGCCATGTGGGAAGGTTGCAAAATGTTCTTCAAAATACACACTGGTGTGGAAGAAAAAGATACATTGTTACATTTAATCCTCGTTTCCTTAGCGTTCACACTCAGTGATGTAAAAAGTGATGTATAATGCCCACATGACCTACATTTTGCGAACCAGTCATAGGAACAATGCACCACACTGGGCTTAATGCAGTTATCAGGGTTGTGTATCCCTGCTGGTATTTCTACCAATTAGAAACACAGCAAGAGCTGGTAAAATGGATAAAGGAGTCCAAAGAGCGCCAGAAATTCCTCCGCTGCACAAAAAAGGTACACTGCAGAGATAGTGCTGCGTCTTGTGACATGACGTCCTGTGTTTGGTTGGATTAGATGCCTTTGGTTGGCTCACTCTAATGATCTGCACTAACAGAGCAATCACACCAGGGTTGATGTCAATCGAACCAAAGCTGACAGGTATAAACACACCCTTAGAGATGTCTAACTTTCAGATGGGTCCCATTCGTTCCCAAATTCATTAAACATAGAAAATCTCAGAAGATCTCCTGAATAAGGGTGGAATTTCTCTGTGCAAGAAGACAGACCCCCAGGATGGGGTTTGAGAGATCCAGGCTCTAAAGCCATGTTTGATGCCAGATTTTAGTGGTAAAGGTAGTTTCATGGAGAATGTTTTGGTGCATATTGATTCATTTTGTGGGCGGTACAGTGGCACAGTGGGTAGCACTGTTGCTTCATGGCATGAAGAGCCTGGGTTCGATTTCCCGGTTGGGCGGCCAGGGTCCTCTTTGTGTGGAGTTTGCATGTGTCAGCAAGGGTTTCCCCCGGGAGCTCTGTTTCTACCCACTGTCCAAAGACATGGCGTCAGGTGAATTGGAGATACTAAATTGCCCCTAGGTGTGAGTGTGTGTGTGAGTGTATCTGCCTTGTGATGGATGGGCAACCTGTCCAGGCTGTTTCCCTGCCTTCTGCCCAGTGAGGGCTGGCATAGGCTCCAGCATCCACCATGACCCAGTAGCAGGACAACAGCTTAGATGTGTGAGAGAGTGGTTAATGATGTTTGTTGATGAATTCTGGGATCAGTGTCTCTTGATAAAATCCATCGAATTACAGCCCAGAGGATACCTGACATCACCTGAGTCTTGAAGCCACAGTGTTTCCTTTTGTAAATCAAAGCTAAATCAAAAGATACAAGCTAAAAGATTGATGGTGCCAAGTTGTCAATCTTTTCTCCTCCAGATCCTACCCTTGGGATTGTGGTCCCTGTTAGCAGTGCATTTATTAAGAGCATGACCAATGCCCCTGGGCAATAAACAGAACAGGTGTTAGAGTTAATGCCCTTGCTGACAAAAATAGCCGCAGGCCAGCATACAGTATGTGTGCGGAGCGGAGGGGTGCGTGGAGCACATTCTCTGAGCCATGGCCAAATGTAGGCAGGTAAAGCCAGACCTCTGTGTCCATCTGTCACCCAAGTCAACCCCATGCTGGATCACCAGAGAAAGAATCACACACCCACACACACCCTCACAGGCGCACGCAGATGCTGGCGTTACATTAACAATCGGCTCCGGCTAAAATTGGAACCACCTGAAAATGAATGATTTGAAGTAGTTCTTGCACTGACGGGCCAGGTTACGTTTGAGCTAGGAGGACGGTAGATCATTTAGTCCTGAAGTGGTTTAGCTAAATCCGAGCACAACTAAATAACAAGTCAGTCTGGTATACCGGGATTTGAAAGTCACCTGATTCCTGTGGGATTTCTGCAGTGTGTCACTGATGCTGCAAAGGAAACACAGCCCTTAATCAGAACCTAATTTGCTCCTGTGGGGGGGTCCTGAACCCCCTCGTCTCTATTGGCAACTGCTGCATACTCTCCCAGG
This sequence comes from Hassar affinis, assembly GCA_025674545.1. Taxonomy (NCBI): domain Eukaryota; kingdom Metazoa; phylum Chordata; class Actinopteri; order Siluriformes; family Doradidae; genus Hassar; species Hassar affinis. Next base: position 31,909,690 of record JAOVYV010000001.1, on the reverse strand, counting down.
GGGTTCTGGGAGTGCCCAGTCTTTGGCTAAGTGGCCCTGAGCTCTTAGCTGTGGAGAGAGAGAGAGACAGAGAGAGAGACAGACAGACAGAGAGAGAATCATCTGCCCTGCTTCTCCTCCTTGTCACTATCTACCGTGGGATTACAGACAGCTGTTTAATCTGACCAGCTAAAGGACGGGCCAGAAAACACACATGGCTCTGAATTTTACTTTAATATGTCCACAGTGTACAAAGCCCATCTGTGACCATCTGTGCTCCCATTGTGACTAAGGACAGGAAGACTCACACCATGAGAAAGAGAGAGAGAAAGAGAGAACGAGATCAAGAGAGATGATGACGATGATGAAGATGAAGATGAAGTACATTTCTCTCCAGACAGACTGAGCATCTGGACCAAGCTGTCAATCATCTTCTCTAAACATCTGACTGCTGCATGTTACAGCATCCCATAAACACAAATCTGGCTTATTCGATTAGCCAGTCTGGATCTGACCCAAGCAAACCTGCTGCTCACACATACTCATACACCCTCCACCTCAGAACCACACACGCACACACACACACACACACACTTCTAAAGAGAAGTCACACTGAGAGATCAATAAGCTGGATGGATCTACTCTGGGTGTGATGAGTCTGTAATGGAGCTCCTGGAGCTCCATAGCTGTGTGTATAATTCTTCAGTAATGACGTTACGCCACTTCGTCAGCTTGTCATGCCGTCTTTGGGCCACTACGGAGGAAACCCACAGTTATTTGGCGGCTAAAACAGACCAATTTGATGTTCCTCAGTTTGTAATTCGGAGCTATTTGAGGAGCTTTTATAGATCGGCGGACGTGCTTTTTTACCGAAGCAGCTACAGAAACCATTGTGTAATGACAAGGCTTTAGAAAAGCGAGATGCTTTTTTCGTTGTTTGTGCTGCCACTGGCTCCCGTATGGGCTTGCACAGTCACTGTGTGCTATATTCTGTACCTTTGACTTCCACACAAAGAAAGCTTCTACTGCCTGTCTTTCCTGCTGTCTCTTTCTCCCCTCACCATATGTGTTCTCTTATCCCCCTCCCTCCTTCTCTTCCTCTCTCTCTCTCTCTCTCTCTCTCTCTCTCTCCCTCTCTCGCTCTCGCTCGCCCGCTCTCCCGTGCTCTGTAATTCCCCCAGTCTCCAGGAATGCTGTTGTTTTTAATTTCTTCCAGCTGCTCTGGCACCGTGCCCGACCGCCTGCCTTTCCACATCTGCTCCCCGTCATGCCACACAAACACGGGCAGCACATCAAAACAGCAGGATCTCAGCCGTCCGCCTGGCTGACACCAGGTACCCCTGAACCCATTCATCCACCCCCCTCAGCTGCTTAACCCCTCTGCGCCTGGCAAACACAGTACACCTAGGTCTGCTCCAAGGCTGTCTCATTCACAAGGGTGTAGCCAAAATCGTCAACCCGTTCATAAGTCCTGACAAACGCAGGAGTGCTCGGATGAAGGAGATGGCACATCCTGTATTTGTCTTGATTACAGCCGCAATAAGTGGCTTGCTGGCTAATAACCTTCGACGTTGCTATCAAACTAGCCAAGTTGTTTGTCGGATGCTAGCTGTCAGCAAAAGAAAAATAGCTGCTCAACACAAACATTTCAGGATCCTTCCTCGAATCTTTCCTTGCTAACCTGGCAAGTAGCACTGAATAATAAACAAACGTCAAGCAATCAGCATTCTATCATGACACCTCTATGCTATGCTTTTCTTTGCTACCGCTGAAGCCTATATAAGCTATATAAAAAATTGCTAAGAAGTTGTCTGAAGTATGAACCCGTTGGTACATGTATAGGTCATGGTGATCCATATATATATATATATATATATATATATATATATATATATATATATACACACAAATGTATATATATGTATGCGCGTGTGTGTGTGCGCGTGTGG
>JAOVYV010000001.1:31764636-31776504 GCA_025674545.1 Hassar affinis | reverse complement strand
GGCTGGTCCAATTTAGCCATGAAACCTCCCACACTAAAATGACAAGTGTTTCAGTTTCATTGTCTAACCCCTGTATATTTGGTGTTCATTTCATTTTGGGTAATCTGTTGTGTAAAGATAGTAAGGAAAGATCTTTGCTTGCATCATACAGTATTTTTAACCTAGTGTTAAATAATATTCTTACAGAAGACAGATAAAGAGTTATGAGTACTGTATCTCTGGTATGATTTGAACATGTAATCCATCTTTGGATGTAAAGTTGTAGATGGTTAAGGTTAGTTCGAGCGGAAGGGTCAGAGCTTCAAAGCTTTTCACTTCCCAGTGAAATCATGCTACAATTTTTTTTATGAAATGAAGTTTATTATTCTTCAGTAATTACCAGCTCACAGCTTTTCATCATCAAATCTCTCTCTCTCTCCCTTTCTCTCTCTCTCTCTCTCTCTCTCTCTCTCTCTTTCTCTCTCTCTCTCTCTCTCTCTGACTTTAGATGCAGTTAATTTGCTTTGGCATTGTGCTGCATTAGTCTTTGGTGCGTAGCACTTTAATCAGACAGAGAGAGCGAGATTTACTCTAGATGTGAGAAATGAACGGGAGGGGGATCTGTCACGCTGTAATTTTCTGTTGCAAAGGCGTAATGTGAAAATGACAAGAGCAATCAGAAATTAATGGACGACAATACACAGGCAGCACGCACAGACACAGTCTTAATTACGAATGCTGAAAGCCAATTAATCCGGTGCCACGGTGCTCTCTGTTTCCCGCTCTGATTCGGCGAGATGGAAAGATGCAGCGATGTGACAGTGCGATGAAGTGATGGAGAGTCAGATAGACAGAGAGCGATACGGCAGGGGTAAACATCAAACCCAAACAGCCTAAAGCTTCGTCCTTCAGTGCTTTGTTTCTCTCTCTCGCTCTCTTTTCTCAGTGCTCCACATCTCTTAGTCTTCACACCCTGCCGTATGTCTGCTGTGTTCTCCTTCTGTCATCTTTTACCCTCTCTCTTCCCCTCCCCTCTCTCCCTCTTAGGCCTCTCTTCTTCTTTTTCACTCTGTTATCTTGTTGAACAGCTCATACCCCCTGCCTCCTGCTCAGTGGAATTACAAGGATTAGGGCCTTCTCCCCAGACGGCACACTGCACACACACACAGACACACACACACACACTGGGAGCAGCCTCAGCCCCTGGCTGCTTTACACAGCTTGCCTACAGAACAACAATAACACGACCCTGCTCTTTCGTCCTTGTGCTTTCTCTCTCTCTCTCACACACACACACACACATGCACTTTCCCTCATTTTCTCTGCGCCTTTCTGCCCTTTGACTCTGACTGGACAATACGAGCCGGCAGTCAATAAATCAAACCCAGGGTGAGCAGTGATGGAGATTAATGCTCTCTGTGTCACAGTAGCTATGCTCCCCATGTAGGTATTAAACTGTAATAACCAAACCATTACAGAGCAATTGCTCAGGTGGGTCATTAAAGAACTCAAGTAAAGAAGAAAATCTTTGCTTTACCCCAAGCCTAGACCATCAGGCAAAACATGTTTGGTGTCTGGAATTTGCCAGTGTTCATTTTAAAAGACAACTGCTATCTCTGTAATTAATCAATAAAGATATTGAGCCACAAAGTTTCACCCTTTAACATGGTCAGAGTAGATACAATATTAGAAGCTTCTTCTCACACATATTCAGTGGAAAATATTTATTTTTTGCCAAATAACTTTTTTTGAGAATAACACATTTTGTTATAATAACTAAAACAATTGACTAACAATAATAATACATTTGAGTAATTAAAAAAATATTTTTTAATGTATGCAATATAATTATTACTATTATTATATTTACTATTTACTATTTATTATTTATTATTTATTATTTATTATTTATTATTTTTTATTTATTATTATTATTATATTTATATTATTATTATTATTATTATTATTATATTCTGAAAATTATATTACATACATTAAAAAATATATATTTATTTATATAATAAATAAAAAATAAAATAAAATAAATAAATAAACAATGAAATTATTATTATTATTGTTATTATTATAATTATTATTATTATTAATAATATTAATAATAATAATAAAAACAATAATTAATAATGACTAAATAATCATTATTTTTTATTATTATTAATTTATTTGTTTATTTATTTATTTTTATAATTTTTTTTTTATTATATGCAAATCCATCTTTAACCTTTGGAAGTGATTTCAGCTTAATAGTTAAAATTAAAAATACATTTTGAAAAAAAGAAATACAGACAACATTATGCCAAAAAAACATCTGAAACTATGGTCCTTAACAGAGCAGCAGTAAAGGTATTCAGAAAACAGAAGTGTTTTCTGCTCAGCTTTGAAAAAGCAGATAACAGACCTGTGATTGAGGTTGTGTGCTCCAAAGTTTTGGTGCTAAAATACTAAAAGGCCAGCCTCCTATAGCAGGGACAGCCTGAAGCCCACTATAAGACCTGAGAGTTACGTCCGTAAGTGTAGTAATGAAGGAGCTCATCTGGAGTTTTATATAGCATGAGCAGGGGGTTGTAACTGTATGCAAGCTGTGTATTTTATGGAGTACTGGAGTGATAAGAGCAGATCTGCAGTATGTGTGAGGACTCTGGTGGCTAATATTTGTTTAGTTTTAAGATTTGCTTTAGTGAGAGATTATGAAAAGGGAATTGCAGTATTCAGGATGAATGTTGATGAAAGTGGCTGAAACTTCCAGCTTGTTTTGTGTTCTGCCACTGGTAGAGAATGAGGTGGGCAATATTATGAAGGTGGAAATGTAGCGTTTATCTGAGTATATGCTCAAAAATAAGAGAGGTCTCAAAGGTAATATCCAGGTAATACAGATTTTACAGGGTTTAATCTTTAATGACAGCTTTAATGTTAATGGCAAGGTCTGTGCAGGATTTAGGGCCAATAATGAAGCCTTCACTTTTATCAGTGTTGGCGTTCATCCATAGTTTTATATCCCAGTGCATGATATAAGAGCAGGTGATGGTATGGAAGTGGTGTTTCCTGTGCCTACAGAACGTTTTACTCATAAGAACTGTATAACAGTGAAAACCGAGAGTATGACGAGATAAAAAACAAATAAAAACCAAAGGACCGAGCACCGATCCCTGGAAAACGAGCCGAGTTTGCCGATCGTGACTAAATGATGTCTCTTAGTAAGATAACCAGACACAACCGACGCCTGTACACCCCAACAGCTAAGAGACATGTAATCCGTATTTCATGATTTACTGCATCAAAGGCGGCACTGAGATCAAGAAGGAGGACATCAATTCCATGCAATACTGATTAGACTCAAAAGATACCAAAAGATTATTTAGTATTATTTAGTAAGGTTGCTTGGTAACTATGGGGTTACAAGCTTTGGCAGCAATCATAGCTTAGGAGTGGTTTTCCAGGACAGCAGAGTCAAGATCAGACTTCTTAAGCACGGGCGTGACATGGAGTGGGTTGCGGTTTTAAGAGCGACATGGTAATGAGATGGCAGATGGGTGTGGAGATGATGGACTGATAGCTCTTAAAAGAGTGAACAGGATCAAGCAGACAGGAAGATTTAGAGTTAATGGTTCTTGGCATAGTAAGACAGAAAAATGGAGAAATGACAGAATCATAGTAACTGCAGCAACTGATATTATTGTAAGCAATATATTGATATATTACAGAATACTACTAATGACCTATGAGGCATTGAATGGTCTTACTTCCCAGTAACTGAGTGACATTTTGGTTCAAAAGGTGTTACCTAGAACAATGAAGACTGCAGGACTAGATGGAGCTTTTGCCTCCTGAGCCCCTCTGTCTACGGAACAATTAGATCAGGACATGCAGTGTATGTGTGTGTCCATGCATTGATTTTTTATTTATTCCTTCCTTCCTTCCTTCCTTCCTTCCAACATGTTCCTAGTGAAGACACGAATCCGAGGTATTGTGACTCACACCAGCTAAATGATTAAGACACTTTTCCAAACCATCTCTAATTTTGCAATTACCACACATATTCAACATTGTTTTCATTGCCACACAAAGACAAAGAAATACAGTGTATATAGACACTGAGGACAGCAATCAGGCAACAACATGATGTAAAATCACATAGTGCGTGACTAACACGATCTGCCCACTCTTCATCCAACAAACAGTTTGCTTTTTGACAGGACATTTTTCAGAACTGATACAAAGACAGAAGTGCCGAGATTCTTAATATAGATAGAAAATTAATCTCATCTCTGTAGAAAAGTGTAGCAAGTCATATGAATTGTTAGAAATTTGCAAGCATGACTGGTCTTTTGTTCATTTAGTTATTAATTTTGTTTTGATTTTGTTTAAAGGGTGCACAACCTTTACCTTTGGCTTAATCGAATAACCATATATACCGTATATACATACATACTTACAGCCACTTAATCTGACAAACATGAATTTTCTATTTATTAACCAAAATCTATTTATTAGTCAGTTAGTTTCATATAAATGAATTTAATTTACAGTACGACGAACTACAGTCCAAGCTAGCGTGTGCTCTGAGGTTACTGTAGTGCAGCTGCATTTGTTGTCATGCTTATTTTTAGAGCACGTAGGATGCAGAAATTGTGCCTCAAAAAACGCCCCGCTCTAAACAATAAGCACCATATGGACGACTTAATCTAACGTATGAAACGCACACAGACGCTTCCCTTTATCTCAACACGCACAACCACATCATGGGTAGCACATCCGCCGTTGGTGTAAATTTGGGGGATGTGTATGTGTGTGTGTGTGTGTGTGTGTGTGCAGAAAGGGTAGGGGGCAAAGATTAGAAGGTGCGAGACAGCAGATGGTTATGTCTAAAAGTGTGCAGAGTGGTTTTTTGCTTACAGAGAGAGCTTGTGTGGTGGGGGATTAAGGGCAGAATATTTCAAGATGAGGCAGAAATATGAATAAGCATCCAAAGGCCCTAGTGTCTTTTAATTTGTCAATAAGGAACAAGTGAAACAGTCATCGCCTTTACACAACAGACTCACACATACAGCATATGCGTCTGTTACCTCATTTACACTGTTTTGTAAAGGCGTGTGTTATAGTAATAGTATGTATCATACAGTATATATGTATGGATCAGAATTGTTTGCTCAGTACATCTCGATTGTGATCTGTGGAATTGAGGCCAAGTCAACACCCTGAACCCTTTTTCATGTTCCTCAAACTATTCCTGAACAATTTTTGAACTTTTCTCCTGACAGAGGTCGCTGCCATTAGGGAATACCATTGCCATGAAGAGATGTACTTGGTCTCCATCAATGTCTATGTAGGTGTTACATGTCACAGTAACATCCACATGAATGCCAGGACCTAAGGATTACCAGGAGAACATTGCCCAAAGCTTCACACTGCTTCCACCGGCATCCCATAGTGCACCCTGGTGCCGCCTCTTCCCCAGGTAAGCATGTGGCCATCCACATGAAGTAAAAGAAAATGTAAGCAGACCAGGTCACCTTCTTCCGTTGCTCTATGGTCCAGTTCTGATGCTCATGAGCTTATTGTAGGAGCATTTGGGGTTGTACAGGGGTCAGCAGGGTCACTCTGACTTGTCGGCAGCTACACAGCGCAATATGCAGTAAGATGATGCACTGTGAGTTCTGACAACTTTCTATCATAGCCAGCATGAACTTTTGAAGGGATAGCCTTCGCTTCCCACGTGCATCAGTGACCCAGTTCAGTGGTTGTCCTTCCTTGGACCACTTTTGGTAGGTACTAACCCCTGCATACTCGGAACACCGCACAAGACCTGCTGTTTTGGAGCTGCTCTGACCCAGTCTTCTAGACATCACAGTTTGGCCCTTGTTCAAAGTCATTCAGATCCTTATGCTTGCCCATTTTTCCTGCTTGTTCAGTGATAGCTTATATATAGAATTTAATTTCAGAGTGGAATTATATTACCATCCACTTCTAGCTCAGCGCTGATGAATTGCCAATTGGACAGCAGTTTCTGCAGCAGGTCATGTCAATCGCTCTAATATACTATTGTTTCTATATTAAATATAGAGGTAAAGCTGCTCCTTTTGGTTTTTTTGACAGGATAGATCAGAAACAGAAACAACCCATGCTGCTTTTTGTCTTATAAATTTCAAGTTAGATGAAAAAAAAGAAGCTGGGGAAAAATCCTAATCCAGATCCAAAACATTTGTTTGTAATAAATGATTTTAAAGTAGATTAGTCCATTAAAGTCATTTAAGTCAATTTAAAAATGACTGGAATCTGAGGATTTCCATTTCTATCAGTAATGTTTATACTAGGATGAAGATGTTAATCTAAATCTAAAGGACAGATTGAGTTGATGGGACAGAAGACTGCTGAATATTCAACATGCAGTCACTCACAATAGTTAGTACATCCCTCACATTTCTGCAAATATTTTATTTATCTTTTCCTGGGACAACACTATAGAAATGAACCTTGGATATAACGTAGTTTAATCAGTGTACAGCTTGTACAGCAGTATAGATTTACTGTCTTCTGAAAGTAACTCAACACACAGCTATTAATGTCCAAATTTCTGGCAACACAAGTGAGTACACCTCACAGTGAACATGTAGGAATTGCACCCAATTGGATCATTGTCCATCGCTGGTGTTATGTGACTTGTTAGTGTTGCAAGGTTCCAGGTGTGAATGGGGAGAAGATCTGTTAAATTTGGTACTTTGGGTATGATTCTCTCATACTGGCCACTGGAGATTCAATATGGCACGTCATGGCAAAGAACTGAGAGGATGAGAGAAATAGAATTATTGCTCTCCACAAAGATGGCCTAGGCTATAATACGATTGCTAACACCCTGAAACTGACCTACAGCACGGTAGCCAAGGTCATACGGGTTTCAGGTTCCACTTGGAACAGGCCTCTCCAGGGTTGACCAAAGAAGTTCCAAGAGTCCATGTGTTCAGCATCATAAACCAGAGTTTGGCTTCAAAAAAGAGACGCATGAGTGCTGGCAGCATTGCTGCAGAGGTTGAAGAAGTGGGAGGTCAGCCTGTCAGTGCTCAGACCATATGCCGCACACTGTATCAACTTGGTCTGCATGGCCGTCGTCCCAGAAGGAAGCCTCTTCTGAAGCTGATACACAAGAAAGCCTGCAAACTGTTTGCTGAAGACAAGCAGTCCAAGAGCATGGATTACTGGCACCATGTCCTGTGGTCTGACCAGACCAAGATAAACTTGTTTGGCTCAGATGGTGGCCAGCATGTGTGAGGAGGACCAAGATAACTGTGTCTTGCCTACAGTCAAGCATGGTGGTGGTGGTGGCAGCATCATTTTCTGGGGCTGCATGTGTGCTGCTGGCACTGAGGAGCTGTGGTTCATTGAGGGAAACATGAATTCCAAGCAGAGCATGATTCCCTTTGGAAGCTGGGCCACATGGCAGTTTTCCAACATGATAGTGACCCTAAAATGACTCCTCCAAGATGACAACTGCTTTGCTGAGGAAGCTGAAGGTAAAGGTAATGGATTGGCCAAGCATGTCTCCAGACCTAAACCACATTGAGCACCTGTGGGGCATCCTCAAGTGGAAGGTTGAGGAGCACAAGGTGTCTAACATCCACCAGCTCCATGATGTCATCATGGAGGAGTGGAAGAGGATTCCAGTAGCAATCTCTGTAGCTGTGGTGAATTCCATACCCAAAAGGGTTAAGGCAGTGCGAGATAATAATGGTGGTCACACAAAATATTGACACTGTCGGCACAATTTGGACATGTTCACTGTGAGGTGTACTCACTTGTGTTGCCAGCTATTTGGACATTAATTGCTGTGTGTTGAGTTATTTTCAGAAGACAGTAAATCTATACCGCTTTACAAGCTGTACACTGATTACTCTAAGCTACATCCAAGTTTCATTTCTAAAATGTCGTCCCAGGAAAAGATCTAATAAAATATTTGCAGAAATGTGAGGGGCGTACTCACTTTTGTGAGTGACTGTACCATGCTTTATCATGTCATGATTCATCTCTGTTTTAACCAGAAGGGAAGTTTTTTCCAGTTTAGCAGGCAGCCACCTCTGAGTCTTGAATCCCTGACCATATGGAGGAGTTTTGTCCTGTCTTTGGCACAGATGGTGTCCAGAGTAGACGCAATGCCACTGTGCCTATTGTTTTTCCATCTCACCCTTCATAAGGTGCCAGAAATAATAATAATAGACAAAAGAGAGAGAGAGAGAGAGAGAGAGAGAGAGAGAGAGAGAGAGAGAAAGAAATGAGCCATCCTAGTTTGGCACTCAGAAGGACCGTTTCCGAAGAGAAAGCATCCAGAGCGGTAATGAACGATATGATAATGAATGACTAATTATGCCTCACGATGGTTGTGGAGAGACGCACCCTCGACCTGCTTCTGACAGACTGTCATCAAATCCCTGCAGGGCTTATCAAAGTGTGACCCTAAAATAGACTTGAAATCTGTCCATCCTCCACATCGCACGCTGCCAGACATGTAGGCGTCCAGTAGGATGTAGCATGTGGACATGATGGGAGTCAGGTTAGTGTCAGCTCACTCAAGGACCTCATGATCATTTAAAGAGGAAAGGAGAGAGAGAGAGAGAGATAGAGAGAGTGAGAGAGTGTGAGAGAGGGAGACGGTTGCTGGGAAACAGCTGTTTTTACACATCCTTAATATGCCTACATATGTTGCAAAATGAGTTATTGCTTTGAGCTTAATGTATTTGCCATTCACACATGTTATGCTCGGTCAGCCTTCGGCTTATTGTGTGTAGCCTCCGGACACATACGCACCAGTTCTGATTGGCTGGAGTCACCAATGTGATATGCTAAGTAAGCAGAAAAGCTGGAGAGACACCACAGTCGTTCATTATACAATCTGAAATGCTGGCAGCATTAATGAGGTGGAAGTTTTTATTATAGAGTTTAGAATCAATATTAAAACTGTACTCACTGTATTTCAGAAATCTACCGTACATCCGTACGAGGTGACATATTTACATCTAAACCATTTTACTATTTATATAAAGCATATATTAACCGTGTTGGTAGAAGGTTTGAGATTTTATTAAAGAAATAAGGCCGGTGAGGTGGTGCCGGGGGGGCGGTGGGTTCAATTCCAGGGCAGGGCGGCCTGGGTCCTTTCTGTGTGGAGTTTGCACGTTCTGCCCATGTCTGCGTGGGTTTCCTCTGCGGCTCCAGTTTACTCCTACAGGCCAAAAACACGCATGTCCTTTGAATTGTGTAAAACATGATGTTATACATGATGAAAATAAAATAAAATAAAATAAAATAAAATAAAATAAATAACTAGATAAATAAATAAAAATAGATAGATTACATGATGAAAAAAAATTAAATAAATAAATAAATAAAATAAAATAAATATAAGAATGAATAAAATAGAATAAAGAATAAATAAATAAAAATAGATAGATTACATGATGAAAATAAATTAAAAAATAAATAAATAAATAAATAATAAATAAAATAAAATAAAAAATAAAATAAAATAAATAGATAAATAAATAAATAAAAAATAGATAGATAGATAGATAGATAGATAGATAGATAGATAGAGTGAATGAATAAATAAATTCAGAAATTCAGAAATAGCTAGCGTAATAAGAGAATATTCGCTCCAGCGGCGATGTCATTAATTTTTGTCCAGCCAAATGGACATTTGGCAAGTTATCAAGCTAGCTAGCTTATGTATACAGTAGTTTTTATTTAAAGCTGTAGGGAATATTTAAAGACAGGAATAGATGCATGGGTTAGTCAACAGCGTCCTGTGGTACTGCACTTTAACTTCAGATCCCTAGAATAACATGCTATCCATCAGCAGACAAAACATCATGATCTGAGAAAACAGTGCAAAGGAATAAAAAAAACAAAAAATCCAACAGGCTCACACACTGTTTCTGTTTCCTTTGTGGGCTCACTCTCTCTCGTGCGCTCTCACAAACACGGTGCATATTCCTCTCTGCCATATATTATTCATCCATCTGTAGTGCTTTCTAATGTTTCTCCTGCATCTCCACAGGGAAGCACATCTGGAGCTGCAAGCAGTGCGCACGACACACACACACACACACACACACACACAGAGAGAGTTTCTCACTTTCTCTGTTCTGTTCTGCAGGTGGAGGTTAGTGGAGAGGGTGTGATGGATGGGTAGAGGCTCCAATTGGTTTCAGCACTGAGCTGGGGGTGTGATGGTGCCATCGCTCCCTCGACAAGAGCTGCAGAACAGGCTTTGTTTTAATGGATAATTAAAGGAGAGAAAGCAAGAGTGAGAGAGAGAGAGAGAAAGAGAGAGAGAAAGAACTGTCCGGATAGCACTGCCCCCCAACCTCCAGATGGCCATCTTCCAACAGGTGCTGCAAGGATGGGGGTGGGTGAGAGGTCTGACATCTGCTGCCCACACACTTTATGCACTCGCTGTCCTGTCTTCTTCCTCTATCTCTCTCTCTTTCTCTCTCTCTCTCTCTCTCTCTCTCTCTCTCTCACACACACACACGTCTTACAAATCTCATTAAAAAATCCCACATTTTACAAATTTCCTCCCACACACCTGACAGCAATGCAGTATAAATGTGTAGTATGACTGGTATCGTTTTTACTTTATCACACCTGCATACTTGTAGCACACTTTGCATAGCACATGTTGCTGCATCAAGAGAAGAGACGCTACGGTATATGTCCACTTGCATGTCCGCACCACACCCTATTCCTGCCAGATCTCTGCCGCACATTAGAGGGTCACATTTATTCGGATAGTCCGCCTACACAGGCTTTACAAAGCAACTCTGACCCATCAGACGCCAGCTAGAGAGGTGGATTTTGGGTCATATTTTCAGTTTTTGATTGTTTAATGATTTAATGAATGATTACGCACATATAACACACATATAGTGCAGCTCATTTTATTAGAACACACATTTCTGCGATTAATACAGGCCGAACTGTTTAACATACGGATACGGTTCACACACCGGTGTGTAGATAATCACGCTGTGTAGTGTGCTATGTATTTTTGGAATTGATGCGATTTAACATTTTTAATAAATGTTAAATGTTAATAAATAAAAAAAATATAGACATTTCCTATAGAAATGAATGGGGGGTTCTCATAGACACAGCACACACACATATACACACAGTCCCTCTTTTTTCTCCCTCTAAGGCTAATGCTAATGCTTTCAGCATTTTTCAAGCACTATGTATTTCCTTCAGGAAATGTAAATCTGGTTTATATACGTTGTTGTACCTAATGAACATCATTAGAGTGCAATTACTGCCCCAAAAACTGTCTGTGAGCTATTAATGACTATGAGAAACAGGATTAACCAATCAGAATCATGCATTTTCCCATTACTGTATAAAAGCCAGCTAGCTACTCTCTGAGCTCAGAGATATTCATGTGAAAGCCATTTAATTCAGGAGGGAATTATAGATATAGATCATATGTTATAAAGTAAAAAATGTAATTTCATGTATTACTAGCATCGAAATTCAATCATTTTCAGTGGAACTGTGATTAAGACATGGTATGGAGGCATTATTTATTTATATAATGGAAAGATTACTTGACAGTAGATCATGGCTTAAAACAATTGAAATATTCCTTCATTTTCTTGACCGCTTATTCCTTTTCAGGGTCACGGGAGAGCCGGTGCCTAGTCAGCAGTTTAGGGCGCAAGGCAGGAACAACCCTAGACAGGGCGCCAATCCATCGTAGAGCACACACACACACTCACATACACTAGGGCCACTTTAGAGACACCAATCAACTTAACATGCATGTCTTTGGACTGTGGGAGGAAACCGGAGAACCCGGAGTAAACCCACACGGACACAGGGAGGACATGC
>JAOVYV010000001.1:31567935-31580126 GCA_025674545.1 Hassar affinis | reverse complement strand
TTCAATTAGCAGGGTAAGAGCACAGGTTTGCTCAAAATATTGCAATGCACACAACATTATGGGTGACATACCAGAGTCGTCTTGCTGGCGCATCTGTGACCAAGACAGCAAGTCTTTGTGATGTATCAAGAGCCAGGGGTATCCAGGGTAATGTCAGCATACCAGGAAACGTTTTCCACCACCAGCATCATGTATTGACTTGGCCACTATCCTGCAAGAATACTGTGCAGGACTTGTAGATGTCATTCCCAAAATGAACTGACGCTTTATTGGCCGCAAAAGGAGGCCCTACACCATACTAATAAATTAAATGACAGGTGTTTCAGTTTCATTGTCTAACCCCTGTATCTCTATAATGGATTTGCCTTTTAATTCATTAATGCATGCCGTTTCGTGCTTTTCAGACGTTTAATGTAACTATAGTAATGCTCCTGTTATCACTTAGATTATAGCAGCTACCGTTTCCTCACCAGAATCGGCATCGGTGTCGTTTTCATGTTGCTAGGAAGCGGAAAGTGCAAACTTCTCAGTCGTTCTTGTAGCAGAAAACTGACGCTGGAGATTCCTTTATATCAAACTATATATATATATATCCGAGTAGCTTGTGTCTTTCGTTCTGTAAATAACTACATGTTTTGTTTAATCTGTTCATTATTAGCCTTGTGTTATGTGGATCGTGGATCGCACACGTTCCTGACCAATCCGAATAGAGACTCTGACAGCGTTGTGATATGAATCGAACTTTTAATTTGTTTCATATAGACAGCGTGTATCTTAGAAACTGATGTCGTTATTAGTTTGGCGTATCCCACAATTCTCAGATCCGACACCATGCATTATTACAGTAATAACAAGTTGTAACTTGAACAATAGGTTAATATTCATGCACTCAACCTAATAGTTTACCGTTTCTGTAGTAACAGCTTATACACTTGCTTGGCAGATGCTCCATATAATCTCTGACTAATAATTACTATGACTAATAATTAATTAATAAAAAGGAAAGATAATCATCACCCCACCCCAGCATGGATTATTTCCATCCAAGTGCTATCCTGTGCTACCTGTCTGTAAATATCACACCACCCTGATGTATTGTCCACGCTTCTGCTCAATGCTGAATACACACTGGCAAATATGCAGTAAACGACGGCTCTGGATGCTTATAGCAGCACAACTGTGAACTGTGTACCTGGTCCGTGCCTGTTCCGGTGTTTGTATAGCACAGATAAAAAGAGAAACGGGAAGTGAGGACCTTGGCTGTATAATTCTTCTGATTAAGTGCAAGGAGGACGGTGGGCGAGCTCGGGGATCGTTTCGAATCGGGCCCTTTTCCAGTAGCCGGGCTCTTTTACGTCGTTAAAGTTCTGGCAGCGGAGAACCAGCTCTTAAGATTGTAATCCAAATGAATGAGAAAACCCGTTCCATTCATCACTGTGACACCTGATTGGCTGCGATACAAACATATTACCCTACACCATCCCGAGGTCACCTTTCGCCCAACAAACAACCAGGCTCGCGGGCTTCAAGTCTCCTGAGAGATTTTAAAGGTAAAAAACGGGGCGATTAAATAAAGCTCCCGAGGCGGAGGTGAGCCGTGTTTCCTGGCGTAGGAACCGATTCATCGGCTCTCGTTATAGTGCTAAGAAAAAACGTGACCCAAAATCTGTGGGTTTTTTCCCCTGTTCCCACCAAATAACAGAACATGTTATTCAGCGAAGACGAATCCCGCTCACGTTGAAAGGAATGTGATGTCAGGAAAACGAAGCACATTCTCATGCTCTCTTCAAGTCTCTGGCTAACATTTGTCCTTATTCCGCTTTTCCTCCCACACGTAACGGGAGGGAGAAGCACTCCGACATAATCTTTTTAAGACCACGGTGGCCGCTGTGACGGATGGCTGCTGTTTCATCGCAGCTCCAGAAGGTCAGGATTTGTACAGAAAGTCTGGATGTGCCGTGCATGTGGATCGGCGAAGGCCTTTCCTTTTAAAAGACTCGAGCCAACTTCCCCCTCATGCATGCTTTGTGTTTATTATAAACGCACTACAGATTTGGAAGCCAGCGTATGGTGATTTATGTGGATGTGTGATGAGTCATGGCGGTGAAGGCTTGTTTGCTTTGTTAGGGTTGCGCTGCTGATGGGTTTTGGATGCTTCCATCAGTTTTGGACACTTGAACATCTTTGGACACTTGAGCCATAATCTGAGAACATTCAGCATCAGACCCGACTAGAGCATGATAAAAATTCTGTCTGGACTCCACCACCGTCAGATAAAAGCCTGATACTACTAATGAGAACGCTTGTCAGAGGAAATACTCATTAATCAGTTCTTCTCACAATACAATTCTGCTAAAAAAAATTAAACAAATAAGTGATAGTTTTCCGTCCTGTTCGAAATATTCCATCTGCGTTTGTTCACATGTGAAATATTCCCGATCATGTTCGCACTTCTTTATCCACTTTATTCTCTTTCTGTCCCCTTTTCTGTAAAATGTCCCTTTCTGTCCTCTTCTGCCTTTAATTAAAAAAATAAAGGGTTCATAAAGCATGTGGCTCTGGCAGCTGTGAAATGTCATGTTTACAAAGCTAAAGCAGACGAAATAGACACTTCAGCTCTGCTGAAGGATATGTGTTTCAAATGTCTTGGTTTGGATTCCCAGAAACAGTGAATCGATTCCTCAGGACAGTTTAGTTGGAGAAACATTTCATCACTCATCCAAGTGATCAAGTTGTATCCCCAAGTATCCCCAGCCTTATAAACAGCACAGGCACATAACTAAGAAATTTGAAGAAAGACAAAAGATATAGAATAGATATGGAATGGAATAGCCGCATTGACAGCATCGATGAAAGATGTACCCTCAGGCCCCCTCCTCGGCTCAGGGGTGGTCATTCTGTCTTCACACAGATGGCCTTTTGACTTCCGTGTTCAGGGATGTGCAGAGCTTCATCCTTGAAAAGGTGGCCACTGAAGCGGAAGGGGGTTTAGACCCTAAAGTCTTGGCCTGACGAGGTAGCTCTTCTGCACCACTGGAATTGTTCCACTGCAGTCCTCCTGGCATTTAAGAGCATACACTATTTTGCGCTGTTGGTCCCGGGGACCCTTTCCTTGAAGTGGACCAATTGTTGGTGCATAGTGTTTAGGGTTTCAAAACAGCTGAGACACTGTGTTTGAAAATATGCATCTCAACCATTCTGACACTCTTGCCATAATCTGGGTCACCACTGGATTGTCAGGATAACCAAGTTTCCCCATGGTCTGCTAATCCCATAATGTGGGATTTCTCTCCCTTACCTGGCAACCGCCATAACTTTCTCTTGATAGTCTGGTTGAATAATAAAAACACCCTAGAAAGATGATGGTCTTATTCCTTACTGACAGTCATGAGTGCATTCCTCTAGTCTCTGCTGATGCTTGACTGTAGAAGGTGCGCATCGCTGAGGCAGTTGCTCTGCTTCCAGGTCCGTGAAGATGTTGTCACAGATCGCTAATCTCGTGGATGTAATCAGTTGCACTAACAGGACTTGCTTCGATGTCACAGCAAAACTCAACCCCTTTGCAAGAATGTCTTTCTCTGCCTGGGTGAGTCGTCTGTCTGACAGATACTTCACCCACTTATCCACGTGACCAGGGTGCGTCAGATGTCCGTCTCGCTGCCTGCCTGCCTGCCTTTGAGGGCATCTGACGATGTCTCCAGACGTTTTCAACTCTCCATATCACGCTAGACAAAGCCTTCTCCATGAAACCAGTCACGTGTTCGTCTCGTCTAGATGCCATGGACGTTTCTGGGGGATCTTGCTACCTTGGGGGCCCTCTTAGGTGTAAGAGTTCTACCTACATCTGTGGCAGAAGGTCAGGTTGTTCCTATAGTCTGCCATCTTACGTCATTCTCCACCCAAGTGAACAACTGCAACTTAAAAAAAAGATTGTCCAGCGGAGTCACGTCGAAACAAAAAATACACAAGCTATCCAGCAACATGTAGACCCAGGCTAAATCTGTTTACATGCGCTCTGTATATCTAGGTATTTGTGGTCATAATGTAGCTTTGTGACAATAACCAAAGATCTGTGGCTCCACATAAACCTTGTGATCAGTCACTGTAGTCACTTGTGAACATCCCAATAGTTTATAGTCGTAATTACGGGTTGCCAGTACATTGTTCTATGGGCCCATAGATACGCCGACGCCAGATCCGATTTATCTTGCGCTTTGTCATCCTGCTTGTCTTATTTATTCTTTATACAGGATCCTCATGATCATTCTATGAAAACCAAACAAATAAGTCTGAGACTTGTTCAGCTACGTCAGCCTCTAACTACCGTAATGATCTACCGTGGTCTAACATCTGATATATTCCACTGGTCGCTTGTTACAGAGGAGTCCAGTAAACCATGAACCGTTCCAACCCTGGAACAAATGCGAGTTTTTGTCGAAGCTAACTTGAAAGAAGCCCTCCCATCGTGAATCATGGTGGACGTGGTATTTGTACGCTTCAGCGTTGTGTACGCTTTTCTGACACACTGATTAAAGAACATGTAGAGCTTTAGAGGCATCACATTGTTTTTCACAGGAGCTCTTTCAGCTCCATGTGAACACAGTAATTGGATTCTTTGTAAATGCAACATTTTATACCCCCCCCCCCTTTTTTTTGTGACGATACAATGGAAGGACTTATTCTGTCTTTGCTGTGTGAAATGTCAGATGCTGCAATTTGAAGGAAAAGAGCAGCACCAGTGTGGCAGAAGAGTTCAATTAAAACCAAAAGCTGATAAGTTCCTTACAAACCTATAACTTTTTTTACTTATTTATACTTCAGAATAGCAGTAGGACTTTAAGGTAGCCGATGCATTTTTGTCCTGCAGGAATATAAAGTGTGTTGTAGTGCTTTGCGTGCTCCTGTTCACCTCTCTTGCTGATCTTTCCATACAGATCTCATCTCCTCATCCCCTTCATTCCTGTGTGACGTTTGGGTTTTTCCCTGGGCCCTTTTCTCCCTCGCTCTCTGTCCTGTGTTCTCGGTCTACCCTTCTCTCTGCCCTGGCTGGGGCTGGATCATGATGACTGTGCTCTTTCTCGAGTTGCTGCAGCTGAGATAATAAATGTAGCGTTTGATCACAAGGCCAGGAGAGCAAGAACCCGAAAAAGAGCCTTAAACTCCCCGACCTCCCTTACAGACAACAATGGGGAGCATCTTGCTAGCCTGTCTGTGTGAAAATAATGCTCGGGAAGAACGGCGATATTTAAGGTGTACTTGATTGCATTACGAAGTTTCTCTTCATCTGGGGTCTGTTAAGATGAATGTGTGTTTGAGTTTGAGACGAGTTCTCCTTGCTGCGTCTCCAGTTTCTGAGATTAATGGCTGCAATAATGGTTCTGTTTTTGATTGCTTGTGTCAGTCAGGCTCTGGTTTCAGGAAACTGTGCACTTAACATATTTTCCGGTAATCTGAATGGCCATGAAAGGGCTGGGAGTTGTGTCGGCCTGTAAGACAGGGGTCTAACCCACCGTGGCCTGTTTTCAGCTCAACAGTCCAACACCAGGCAGAGCACTGCGACCTTGGTATCGAGTGTCCCTTGCCTGGTAGCAAGCCAATAGCACTCCTGGGATGGTGTGTCCTTGTTTGCAATCCCATAGCGTGTCCGCATACCACACGCTCCTCTCATTAGAGGTGCTGACCTTCGCTTTCTGTGATAATTCAGCCGGGAAAACTAGGAATTGACTTGAACCAGAAGAGCTTATTTCCAGTATCCTTTTGCCAGTTGCATAAACAAGTGTTAAATATGATATGAAGCAGGACACGTCTTTGTCTCCGTCCCCTGCCAGCCGTCACACTAACACCCCTTGTCCAGCCGCCACCGACCTTTACACTGACCTTATTGGGCCAAACGCATCCATCTCTTATTCATTTTCTATGTAATGAAACAATTGTTTATGCTCCCTCAATCTGGATCCTTTCACTAGTACCTTGTAAGGTTACAGTCACTCATGAATGCGCTTGAAATGTTCTTTGACCTGCGTAAACATTTTAAGGAACTGGACCCGTCACACGGTGAGATGTTTGTGTGTTGCAGGTCTGTCTTAGTTATTTATCTTCTTTTGTTCTAGGTGCAAACAAACGTCCAAGAATAGCTGTACTGCAAGTTCAGGGAATAGCCATCATTTTGGATACACAGCCAGAGCTACTTTACAAATCTGTAGTCACATCCAGTAATTCGATGTCTGTCCGGATAGTAATGAGAATTTGTATTTGAATTCATCAGCTGTGAGGGTGTTCAGAGTCTCGATCGCGGCTCTGCAGATGTTCTTTACTTGGTGGCCTTGCAAACATGTTTTAATCTTGGAGAACAAGAAGAAATCACACAGAGCCAAGTCAGGGCTATAGGGTGGATGTGAAGGGACTGGAAATTTTTTTGTTTGTTTTTTTTTTCCACAGCCAGTGAAATGCACATTGTTCATTCTGATCAGCTGACACGTTCTTGAGATCAAGTTTTGCACAAACTTTCTTTATGCTTAACCATGGAGTGCCATCAGTAGACTTGCCCTGATGGTAGCAGGTCCATAACTGTTCAACATTTCTGTTTCTGTTGCACTTTTACTGATTTTCATGCAGAATTTGATCACATACCATTGCTCCAAACTCGCTTGTATTATTTCTGTGATGAGGCACTTCAGCAGGGTTTGAAAAAAACAAGCATCTGGGCACAACAGAGGCTAGAGTGAAACTAAAACCGGTCCTACCGTTTATCTGAGATCTCACTCTAACTGACCTTGAACCACCATCACCATGCGGAGCACGGAATTTCATTCTCGTTACTTTTCGGACAGACTTTGTGTAAGACCTGTACATTTAATTTATTCTCTCGGTTCTGTTTAAAATAACGCGAACTCTGATGCGCATACACCTTACTCAGAGTCTTCCAAACTTTGCGATGTTTTGTTTATTCTATCCCACACTGTTCCGTTGTCTCCTCCTGCATTTCAGTGCCGTGTTAAAGCTCTGCTCCTGAAAAAGCATTTCTGTGGGGATGAAATCTTTTGTTGTGGCTGTGTTGTAAAGCTGAGCTGAAATGCGGGCTCTTAGTTTTACCGGAACCAGGTGGCTCCCTGTTGCTGAGCTTTTCCCTGCTGGTGGCTTTGAACGCCTCCAACTGCCTAGCCGGATCTGCACAGAATGAGTCTGAGCTTGTACATTGTGCAGGGATTTCATATTTTAATTTTTCCCCCCATTCCTTCTCAGTCAGATTTTCTTGTTCCTGAAAAGTTTGCCATTTTGTATGCTTTACCTAAGCATTGAACGAGCACTTTTTTGTGCTGTCACCTTGATAGCTGAAGGGTTTTTTGGCCTGGTTTCAGTCAAACAGATTGTGCTGTGGTGTTGGTTTCTGATTACCGACCTGTCTTTTTTGGTGGTGCTCACAGATACGCACACAGCTAACTGGTAACAGCGGTACAGTTTGTTGGGAATGGTTTGAGCAGCTTTATGGGAAGTCTGTAAGACAGATCTTTTGGATATGGTTATTGGTCAGCTGCAAATAGAGAAGAAGTCACAGTACCACTGTGTGTCCATTTCGGTGCCAGAGCCAAGCAGCGGCCATCAGCCAGCCAGGAGAACAGACGAGGTGGCAGATGGGGCCTCCTCAGACTTTAACCCTTCCCACGCCTCACATGCCCCATCTGTCCACTCAGGCAGGCTCAGGCCTCCATCTCACTCCTGCTCCTTCTTGCTATATTCCCATCCACCACAAAAAGAGACTCTCACAGAGTCTTTGATTGCCTACTGACCATCAGGGGACATATGCTCGTCCACAAATGGGTAATTTCAGCATCCACTCCCGTATTCTGTCCTTCCTCCTCTTAGACATCCAGCATTAGGTTATCTAGTTTAAACGGTCTCGTGTGATATGCCGCAGTTATCTGTGAGCCATTACGGTCACCTGACCTGCGTTTGTCTCTAAACGGCAAGGTACCACCTTTTTACACAAATAAAAGATTCCCCGGTGAACACCTGCTGCGTGTACACAGTGGGCTTCTGGTTACTTCTTTAAAGGACACGGTTGTGTGTATACGCCTCCCTGCTCGGGGCCCCTTTCGGCTATGTCCTTGATAAAAACTGATCAATCTCTCTGAGAAAACTTTATAGCTGGTACCACTTTTCGATTTGCTTGTAGCTCTTAAAATAAAAGCAACGGGATGATCGATACTCAGGCAGGAGTGCTTATAAAGGAGCACCGGACTCTCTCTGGAACAAAGGGTTTTGAATTCTCGGGTTCAATTCCGCTCTCAAGGTCTCCTCTTCTGTTTGAGTGTGAATCTGATTAGAGAATGCAGCCAGAGCATGAGTCGTCGTTCGTCCCGATAAAAGTGTTCAAAACCCCTAACTGACACTAGGTTTACATAATGCTGAACCCAAGTTTAAGCATGCCTGTATGTGGCCTGCGTTCCTGAGCTTCCCATTCCAAACCGCCTTTTTTTTTTACTTCATGTTTAGTCTTGTTCCTCCACAAGTCTCCTAAGAATAGGTCAAAGTTATGTCATCTGTTTTTGGAGACAATGCCTGGCAAGATTTCCCCATCTCTGGTTGGTGCCCTGGTCATCCCTGTGGCCCAGTCAAAGCCAAGTCAGAAGACGACGAAGAGGAGTGTTGGGAAGGAGTCAGCTCAGGGCTGTTTTCAGCTTGGGTTTATTATGCAGGGTTGGGCTTTTTACAGCTATAAAAGACAGTGTAGCTCTCTCTGTACTTCAGCATTATGCTGCTCTCTCTCTCTCTCTCTCTCTCTCTCTCTCTTACTCATTTTCCTGACCTTTCTCCTGCTACATTGACCTCTTAATACTAGCCAGAAAAGGTTTATACCCCCCACCACCCCACAAATCATACATAGCCCTTCTCTCAGCAGAGGTCACTATGGTTTGGGTTAAATTTAAACCCAGCTGCAGTGAGACTAAAACCAGTCATCCTGCCACTGATTACATCATTTGTGTGACTGATGACTCGCTCCTTTCTGGAGCATGGAAAGACCTGGAATCTAAGCCAAACTGGTCTCTCCAGGACCAGTGGCTTATGGACGCTTCAGTCTCTTTGTATAGTAGGTTTCTCTCTGCAGGTTAAGATGTGCGCTCGAACACGGAAGAGTTTGCCAGTCTTGGACAGACTTGGGTGCTGAAAGTGGAACTTGACCAACTGGAACGCTTGTGTGTACTTAGCAATGTGTTTTTTTTTTTCGGTGGAATTAGACACCTGGCTTTGAAATCCCTTTGGCAGGAGCTTATATTTTTTGCTGTAGCATCCCAAAGTTTTGCTATACATTTAGTGAAGCTGCAATTAAATGATGGCTATTTGTGGAAGTGGTGATGTGTGCGTCAGCCTAGCCAAGATTTGATGGACTACACCACTCTATTTCTGTCGCTCCGAGAGAACACGCGTAGCCAAAATGACAGGTTCCTGATGCTGTCCAGAGTGCCGGCAGATCAGAGCACGCTCGTCGAGATTACTCGTCACGGTGGTACCCTGGGTTGAGTTCCAACTCTCCGAAGCCTAGTTTATCATTTTTCACACTTGCCGTGCGGGTTCTGTTCCACTCTCGTTACCGTCGGCGTGCTTCCAGTCATCATCGACGCGCAGGTTGAAAGCGGTTCCTCTGCCCTCCGTCGTGGCCTCTGCCGAGCACCGGTGTGCAGGAGCTGCAGCAGAGCAGCCTTCCGAGCAGGCATCCGTGTGTGGCCTGTCTGTGAATGTGTGTGTTTCCATTGAGAAGGCACTAATGGCGTTTCTGAATCTCTCCTTCTCGCTCTCTCCCCAGGGTGGGAGCGTTATCTTTCCTGACTGTAAGAAGTCCATTATTTACTGAGCACTGAGCCCATCCTAAGACAATGTTCCATTAGATTGCATCAGCCAGATTTATTGCTCTCTCTCTCTCTCTCTCTCTCTCTCTCTCGATAGCTGGCCAGCATGGTGAGACAGAACGAGACCAGGCGAGACGCCTGTGTGCACACATAAGAGTGAAACAGGGGTATGAAGAGGTTACAGTGAGTTCCGAGCTCTGTAGAGGAAAGGATGAGTTGCTGCTGTTGGTGTTAGATTAGAAGTTCATCTGAGCAGTATATTTGAATCGGAAGGCCAGCATGAGCTCTCCAGTCTTAATGGGGTTCTGCACATGGGCTCGCCGTCTGACCCAGCGTTTTCTCATTGCATAACACGTTTTTGCTGCAAATGGCGCTGTAGGGGGTGGAAGTGAAAAATGAAGCGATCCTGTAGGGTTAGAATGAAATCAAATTGGACGTATGAACGTGACAGTCATGTGACGTCTTTGACAAAGGTAAACAAGTCTTCTCCCAAAAGCACTGAGAGAGCCAGAACCGCTCTGCAGAGCGCCGAACAACCTCCCAAATAACACATTAAATGCTCTTCAGACGAGGAATAAAACTCTTCCAATCGGCATTATACCGCAGCAGTGCTGTTATTGGAAAATAATCAAGCATCAAGTGTTGTGATGCTGACGCTGGAGTGTCTGTGCACGATCCGTGAACTCGACAGTGCTGTGGTACAAGAATGATAGGATGTATATTATAGTTATCATGACTAAGCTAATATGAGGTCAGACATGCAAATCAGCATGTCATGCTTCTCAAGACCTCTGCCCCTGACTCACATTGCACTCAGCTCTGATGTACTTGTAAATGTGAACACTGCTGCTGTTGTAGAAGAGCAGGGATTGGTGAGAGAGAGGGAGAGAGAGAGAGAGAGAGAGGGAGGCAGAGTGAGAGTTTGGAGGTGCTAAAGCAACAACCTAAACTGTCCTCTACACATTCTGCACCCATCTTCTCCTATTTCCTCCCTTCCACTCCCTCCGAATGTATGTTGTGCTCTTATGACTCACTCTCATTCATTGTGTCTCCTTTGCATCCACCTTGTTCCTTTTTCTTTCTTTCATCTCACATTATATCATGGTGGAGCACCTCGTTCTGTCTCTAGCACTTCCCTACGTGGCGTTCTTTCTTTGTCTCTCGTCCTTTTCTTCACAGCTTTTCGGAGCGCCATTGAAGCGTCGGTGAAATGGCTCCAGTGTAACGTAGGCTTTTCTTCCTGTGCCAGAGCTCTTGCTGCACTCGACCACAGTGCTGATGAAGCTGAAAGGCCCTGTCCATTAAAAGGCATGAGCTTGCATTGTGAATATTTCCACTCTGGCACCCTACACACGCCGAGGCAGAGGGGAGGGATGATGGGTGGAAAGAGAAAGTGAGAACGAGGGAGCGAGACGTGCCCATTGCGCACAAATTCCTCCCTCACCTTCACCCCTCCGTCCATTGCTGAGCTCAGCCATCGAGAGAGAGAGTGAGAGAGCCGACCCGGTCATAATGTTGATCTTCATGCGTGATGCATTCTTAATGAATAGATGTGCTGATTAGAGCACATCAGCCTCCATCATTACGCTAGGTTCGGAGGGTTCAAGGGAGATCGAGTCTTGTCAGCAGAAGAGAGCTTAACGCACTTTTTTCGGGTAGGCCGAAGTCTTTCAGGGGCAAGGATAGTCCACGATGACTGGAAATAAAAAAGAATAATTGACAAAAGAAAGAAAGGTTAAACGTATCAAACCGGGAAGCTTTAGCGTTATCTGCTTTAATGTTAATGTTTGTCAACCTGTGGAACATCCATTAGAAAAGTTCCTATTATCACTTACTTTATAGCAGCTATAAAGCAGCCTTGCTTTTTTCCCTTTTATTGTTAGACAGTAAAACACGATTTGTCACGTTGCAGAAAAGCGGTGAAGCGCAAAACCTCTGGCTGCAGAAAGTGGGATGAATTAAAATCATTTTGTGCAATCAATCAGGATGTGGAGATGTGCCCAAGTGCTCCCTGCCCCTGCCCCTGTTCCTGCCCCTGTTCCTGCTCCTGCTCCTAGCCCTGCTCCTGCCCCTGGGGATGCTCCTGCTGCTGCCCCGTTCCTGCCCCTGCCCCTGCACCTGGCCATGCTCCTGCCACTGCCCCTGTTCCTGCCCCTGCACCTGGCCATGCTCCTGCCGCTGCCCCTGTTCCTGTTCCTGCTCCTGCCCCTTTTCCTGCTCCTGCTCCTGCCCCTGCATCTGGCCATGCTCCTGCCGCTGCCCCTGTTTTTGTTCCTGCCCCTGTTCCTTCCCCTGTTCCTGCCTCTGCCCCTGTTCCTGCCCCTGTTCCTGCCCCTGTTCCTGCCC
>JAOVYV010000001.1:31506506-31529506 GCA_025674545.1 Hassar affinis | reverse complement strand
GGTCCAATTTAGCCATGAAACCTCCCACACTAAAATGACAGGTGTTTCAGTTTCATTGTCTAACCCCTGTATATGTGTATACGTGTGTATGTACAATGGATATATACTGTAAAATGTGCCATAATGCTTATGTGCACATTTATGCATATTAATGTCTGACCTAGTACAGTTTGTGTGTAGTAATAATGAACACTCAATATGCATTTAGTGCAACAATTACATGTACATCGATCAGCCATACCATTAAACTGACAAGTGGTGTGAATGGAATTGATTATCTCATTATTAGGCAGCAAGCGTACAGTTAGTCAGTCTCAAAGTCAATGTGATGCAAATAGGAAAAATGGGCAAGTGTGCAGAACTGAGCCACTTTGACAAACGCCAAATTGCGATGTCTAGATGACTGGGTCAGAAAATCTCCCAAACAGCAGGTCTTGTGGGCTTCCTAGAGTGCAGTGGTTAGTACTGACCAAAAAGTGGTCCAAGGAAAAACAACTGGTAAACCTGCGACAGGGTCATAGGCAGCCGAGCACCCTTTGATGTGTGTGGGGTGTGAAGGCTAGCCTGTCTGGTCCAAACCCACAGAAGAGCTCCTGTAGTTGTCAGAACACACAGTGCATAATGTATGGGGCTGAGTAGCATGTATGGGGCTGAGTACACCACCGAAAGCCCTACAGTGGGCACATGAGCATCGACCAGTGAGCAGTAGAAGACGGTGGTATGGTCTGATGAATTATGTTTTACGTCTTGTGGATGCCCAGGTGTGTGTGTGTGTGTGCGTGCCTGGGGAAGAGGTACCAGGACACATTATGGAAGGAAGGCAACCTGGTGGAGGCAGTGTGATGCTCTGGGTAATGTTCTGCTCATAAGGCTTGGGTTCTGGTGTTCATGTGGATGTTACTTTGAAACATACAGCCTACCTAAACGTTATTGCAGACCAAGTAAACATCTTAATGGCAACGGTATTCCCATAATGGCCTCTTTCAGCAGGATAATACACCCTGCCAGAATTTGGATTAGTGCTATAATTACATATATATTATAATACTCAGGATATAATATTTAAAAAAGCCTCACCTTGTAGTATATTTATATTTTGTATTTGTATTTTAGTTTGTCCCTTTGCAAATACAAAAACACCCAGACTGGTCGTGTGTTTACTTCCCTGTCCTTTATTTAGCAGATATGTTCGGTGTGTGTCTAAGCTTTCCTGCATTTCTTGCACACTGTTGAATTCACATACAGTAAGGCAGTGTGTGCAGGCGGTGACATCATGGTCTCATGACATTGGGAGTGTTATTGGTGGAGGGAAGGAGGGAAGGAGGGAGGGAGAAAGAGGCGGGAAGAGAGGCAGACTGTGGGAACAGCGCCATGCTGCATTCCTGCTCAACCTTATCTTGCCATGTTCAACTTCCACAAAGAGCTCCTTAATTAGCCTTCATTAGCACTGCCAGCAGCCTGCCAGAGCTCCAGCTGTCCCGGCTGCCTCCAGAAAAACAAAAGGTGGCAAAAACACCATACATTGCATAAGTGTATTTATTCATGTATTTGAATTGCGTAATAGCGGTGTCATGATTTCCAGAAGAGCTGCTGTTAAGGGCTCAGTCATGGAGGATGATTATAGAGCATTGATTAGGGAGGAAAGTAGGGAGCTAGTCATCGTATGTTCACTCGGTTATATAACTGTAAATTACAGCGGAAGGAGGGTGATGGGATTAAAGAGAGAAGCCTGAAACTGCTGAGAACTTGCACTTGTGTTTGTGTGTGTGAGTGTGTGTGAGAGAGAGAGACTTTCACACTGAAGATATGAGTGGCATGGAGAGGGGTGTGTGTATGTATATCATTTATGCAATGCAAAAAAAAATCATGAGCTTCAGTTAATTTTCACATTAAACATCAGACTGTGGGAAAATATGATCTCAGTGACTTTAACTGCGGTATAGATGTTGGTACCAGATGAGCTGGTTTGAGTGTTTCAGAAAACTGCTGACCTCCTGGGAATTTCACATGGTGCGAAAAACAAAAAACATTGAGTGACAGCTCTGTAGGTGGAAATGTTGTTTATCTTGTTGAACACCAGTCAGGACGCATATAGTAACTCAAATAATCACTGTTTACGATCATGGTGAGCAGAAATGTATCTCAGTTTATATATAAACTATTGAACCGTGAATCCGATGGCCTGCAACATCAGCAGACATCATCACATCAGACTGCAAACCAAGGACTTTTAGCCTGCAGACCGTCCACTCACAGGATGTTTTTAGTTTTTAGCGCCATTCTGAGTCTAGAGACTGTTGTGTGTGAAATTCTCAGGAGGTCAGCAGTATTCTGAAATGCTCAAACCGGCCTATCTGGCACCAGCAGCCACGCCACGGTTGAACTCACATAGATGACATTTTCCCCATTCTGATGTTTGATGTGAACTTTACCCGCAGCTCTTGACCTGTATCGGCGCGCTTTTATGCATTGTGCTGCTGCCAGATGATTGGCTGATTAGATAACTGCATGAATGAAGACTAAAAAAAAAGAAGTCTGCTCATACCACAGGTATTCGAACACCCACATAACGATTTCATGCGAGCACTGCAATCACTGTTTGGGTTCTAATGATGCGCTACATCCAGAGGATGTCTGATAGGAAATCTGGAGGAGAAAAGCTGCGTCTGTGTGTTTATTTAGAGAGAGCAGCACTGCTGCGGTGTGTAAAGTCTGTCTCGTAGCTGGTGGTTTTTACTCTCGTGCAGGAGGAGGAAGCAGGCATTAGCAGTTGTGCATGACAGTAAAGTCACAGTACTTTCCAAGTGAAGTTCAGTACAAATACATTATAAGACTTTGTCTAAAAGCACCTACCTAGAAGCAACACTGCACACGGGACACGCCACACCACATACACAACATCCGACACCTGAGCATTTACTGCTCCTGGTATCGATCCGAGATTGAGTACATTGAGTACATTCCATTAAAAAAATATATAGATTAAATATAGCATATGAACATATTGCACTTCAGGCCAATGAAATGATTCCAAGTTGAACATTTACAAGTCTAGTTAAACCAATGCATTCAATCTGGCAACCTTGAACTGGTGTTATAGGTAAGCATTTTACCACAGATATTATACATTGCAGGAATGGCTAATCAGTAAGGTTTTGTCTTAGTTTTTGCAGAGCAGGATTCATTTTTTAATACACTTCATACCTTCATACCTAACCCCCCTACCCCCCCTCCCCCTTATTACCTTGCCATTCTCAAGTAAGTATAAGAAACCTGAAAAAAAAATTCTTCTCCTTTTTTTCCCTGTGCATTTGCTTTTTGGTTTCCGGCCAATATTTAGATGTTTAGATAATTACTACTCATAATAATATCCTGTTAGAAGTTATGAACAAAGAAAGAAAAACGCCTGGATACCGTTTAGCACCTTGACATGAAAAAAAAAAAAAGGTTTTGTGATTGCACTGTGTAGTAGATATTAAAAAAAATATTGTTTGCTTTAAAGCTTGTACAAAAAAACACAGCAGTCCATTTTAGAGCAAAGTCACTTATTAGACCGTATCGGAGTAGAACACGGAGTTTAACATCACAGCCATTAAAGCAGTTCATGTCTGAAATGGTGACCTTTATAATAATGATTAAAACGTGTCGGAACGGTTAGTGTGACGTTTGTGATGAAATGAAATGACATTCGGATTAGCCTGAGACACGTTGGCCTTGGTTGTAGTATTAAACTTCGAAAAAAAAAATTCAGTCTTATGCTGATTGGCTCAACGTGAACTGAAATCTTGTTCTGATACTTCCTTCCTTCCTTCTCATGTCCCCAGGATAAAGACAAAGGCTCGTCAAACAAGACTCCTAAATTGGACCGCAGCGATGGCATCAAAGACATGAAAGAGAAGGCTCCTAAGAGGAAGCTTCCCTTCACCGTTGGAGCCAATGGAGACCAGAAAGATTCAGACTCGGGTAAGGAGGCAGGGCCAAGGCTTTGAGCCGGGGATCGTGGGTAACGGGAAAGAAAGGTGTTGTGTTTTGGAAAGGGGGTGCATGGAGTTGTTTTGTCTGAACCGAAGTGGTGCTGTGGGCTGTCGGGAAGCTTGAGAGCACAAACATGGCAGCGGTACATAGGGAATTATTGGGCACAATGGGCTGAGGGGAGTTCTGGTAAGTCGTCCATCTGTGATTTCTTTACTAATAAAGAGTTTTAGTGTGTAGTGTAGCGGATGGTGTAATTATTCGGTAATGAGTAATTCAAACAGCTTTCTTAATGAAACGCGTTTGGGTTAAATCGCTTAATGTGTGTGTGATGTCAGTAGGGTTGCCGTGAGCCGTATATATCTGCAGTTCTCAGTTAAGTGGTTTGTGCTTAGACCGTGGGATTATTGTTCTAGTCATAAATAGTATATAATAGTAGCAGAGTGAGTCGCGGTTGTGTGTAAGGATAGTGTGGTTATATCTATTTTGAGCCGTATCGCTCTTTCAGCCTGATCTCAGACGCTCTGAAACAGTTCCTGGGCCGTTACTCCCCCATTTTCAGCCGTTAGGCGTGAAATCGTTCCCTTTCTCTGTCCCCATTCAGACAATGCCTATAGTACCTATTGTGATGCTAACTGGGGGGTTGGGGAGGAGGGGGGGGTCTCCATCTTCCCATCGGCCCGCTGCACGTCTTTTGCTCCCTTTCTCCTTTCGGATTATGCCATTGTGCTGTATTATGCACACCCATATTTTCACCCTGTCAGCATGTCAGGCATTGATTCACGATCATTTACAAGCCGTCGTTCTCCTTTTAAGGTGTTTCTCTTTGTCGCCGTGCTGTTGTAGAAATTGGACTTCACAGCTCTACCTGGTAGTTCTCCCTGAGAGTTCTCATTGGTGTGGGGTGTACAGCTCAGACCAGGCTTTCTGCTTGGACCTGATTTTTATGCAAAGTCATTGTTAGTCCCCTGTGGATATATTTTGTAATACTTGGCTCCACTCTGTTTTTTTTTACTCTGTTTAATGCTTTGGGCCGTGTGTCTGTGTGTGGTTTTGTTTACCTTATTTGCTTCCTCTCGCAGTGGGATATGTGCCAGTTACCTTTGTGCTATATTCACATCGAGCACACAGACACACACACACACACTGCTGACTTATTACCCAAAGATCATAGACATAGGAACATTTTCATTGAGCTTAATTATGAGAGAGAGAACCAGATAAAACAGACAATAGATGTGCTCGGAAAGCCATTTGAAGCTGCAAGGAAGCCATTAGCTGCAGAGCGCTCTCAAGGCCAGCGAGAGCACAGACTTTGTGTTCTTTTATTATGTAATGAGGTGGTGTGATCAGCACCACACCCTTCACCCGTGAAGGGACATCCAAGAACCATTGTTCATTTATTCACTTGGTGCATAATACAGGCGTATTTGAGTGACTGTATGCACGTGGACCAAGCATTCTGTGGAACGAGTTCCTATGAGTTCCTTATTTCACATTCCTTGTCATTTACCCAGTGCAGGCGTACAAATACGCCGTCTCTTCTTGTGAAACCGGCATATATTTTTACAAAACCAGACTTGTATAGGTCTGGCGAATGACCTTACACGAAGCAGCAGAACCACAAAAGATAAGCTGCACCTCATCCTCAAAAGGCAGATGGATAAGTCCGTGAGTGAAGGTAGTGACACTGCTGGCCTTGCTCTGGCTCGGCTCTGCTGTGCTCGCCTTTCATTTTCTGAAAGACTCCATTTGAGATACATAATTCATCTAGCTGGTATTTTTTGCAGCAGTCTCTCTCTCTCTCTCTTTCTCTCGTGCTTCAGTGCCCTCTGCAAGCATTTCTTTTATAAGTGGCCTGCAGAATATTTCGTTCTTTCCCCTCTCTCCTCTGCTCTCTCCTCACTTCTCACCTCCCCTTTCCTGAAAGTCTGTGTGCTCGGATTGTGCTGGTCCCATGTCACACGCTTTGCTGTTTTATAATGTATGAGAGTGACTCCAGTGCCTTGCTGCAATTTTGCTGCATTTTCTTCAGTGTTCTGGTTGAAAAGGATCTAGCAGAACTTCCTGCAGCAGCACAGTAAATGATTCAGGACTGCACTGGAAAGGCACGCTGTGTTTGGGAGATGTAGGGAGTGCATGTACTCACTCTGGCTGGAATGAGTGGGTGGGCTTATCAGAGCCTCTAATATTCACCACTCCACTACCGTGCACAGCACCGCTGCCAGGCAATAACACACATGCACACACA
Organism: Hassar affinis; assembly: GCA_025674545.1. NCBI lineage: Eukaryota > Metazoa > Chordata > Actinopteri > Siluriformes > Doradidae > Hassar > Hassar affinis. The sequence goes on along the minus strand of JAOVYV010000001.1, from coordinate 31,523,283 downwards.
CACACACACAACCAATTGGGTGCCTACCAGATGTATCTGCTTTTTTTTTTGAACTCTTTTCCTTAAATCTAGCATCCCTAAACATTTCTCTATATCAGATCACAGCCTGCTTGAGCTTGTAGTGTACTCAGTGGATGCCCCTGGTGTGTGTTGCAAACACCACAGATTCCTGTGTGGTCTGCTCATGAATTTCTTCTTCTTTTTTTAACCGTATCATTATTTTTCCTCCCTACTTTTGTTCCATTCTGAAACAGCATTCTTTCATCTGTAGCACAAAGTAGTGACACAACATCCTGTGGGCACTTCCTGTCTCTTCTGCCTTCATTTCCTGTTTTCTCTGGGCAGCTCTGGAGTCTGTCTCTGTCTTTCTTACACAGATCGTGTGTGTGTGTGTGTGTGTGTGTGTGTGTGTGTATGGCTCTGTCCCTATCTTACTTACTCCATATCATCTCGTTTGTCTCTTTTGCTTCCTTTTCATCTTTTTTTCCCTTCATGTGTTTTCCATAACACGCTTTCCTGGTGAATTAACAGCCCAGAGAGAGAGAGAGAGGGAGAGTTACATAAGCCTTATGCAGCATGGTCAGACAGTGGACAGTGCTTTCAGATTTATACTCTGAGGAAAATATTCAGTTCAACTCAATGGATGCCATATTTTCTCCTCTCTTCCAGGAATATTACACTATATATATATATATATACATATATACGTATAGATATGAGACAGGCTCCTATTGGCCGGTGTGTGTTTCTGTGCTCGGTTTGTAACTGTAAATGTGAACACTGTAGCACAAGAACAGAGGTTGTGCTTCATGTCCCTGGCAATGGGAAGTCCCCTCAGTGGCAAGTCCCCACCCTCTCCAGTGACCCAGATTCTCTGCAGCCTTCAGAAACACAGACCCACAGCACCCACCATTTTACACTTTCATTTGGATCAGTACAGAGGCTGCAGAAAAAACAAAGGCGGCACCGTTATTCCAAACGCAAGGTGGAAATTACAGCCAAAAATATATATACGGATAAAGTACACATTCAATAACTGGCTAGATTTATGGATAAACGGAGCACCTTTCTCACTACACAGTGCTGTAATCTGAATTTCTGACATTCCGTATTTGGAGCGTTCTTGTTAAGCACGGTTAAGGTTAAGCAAGTGACCGAGAACGCAGTATGCTTGCTCACTAAAATCCCAGTAGGAACTACCAAAGCTAATCTAATCCAAATAGGGCTTCTGTGTTTTTCCAGAAACGCTCACAATGTAACCGTCCAACGCGTCACCCCACACCTTGACAATGCGTGTTTGTTGTTGTTTTGTCAGCCCTTATACGTTACCAGTGGAGCAGCTTTGCTGCCTAGACTAGATTTGAAAGAAACAAGTTTAACTGCTTTCACCCTGGCAGTTTTATTTCACCGACAGGGTTATGGACAAGCAGCCCACGCTTTCTCATTCACACATCGTTGCATAAGCTATTGTCTGTGTCCTTCTCACCTCATATTTCAAGTTTGTCTGCTTTCTTATCTCGTGGTTAGGTTGTGCGTTTTGTCATGGAAGAAGGGGAGAAAAGTTTTCGTCATGTTTTCGTGAGCCTTGAGTGCTGCTGCTGCTTCTGCTGCTGCTGCTTCTGCTGCCGCTTCACTGAGGCGGTTTTAACCTTTTTAGTGTAGTTTCGGGTTTGCGCGCGTCCATCAGATGAGCCAGGCTTTTACTCCAGACTAATAGTGGTTATTTACTGGAGTAGTAGTTCACTACTCTTTTTAAAACAGCTCCCATGGGCACATTTATGGCTTTTGCCAGCTACTGTTTATTTAGACTGAGCAGTTCTGTTACTAGTATGCTTTCTAGCACGTAATTGCTTTCTACTCCTGCAGTGCTTCCAGAAAAAAAAAAAAAATCTGTCATTATGTCTTACAATTTAGTTCATGAACTTGGAGAGCAGTATGAATTCATACACTTATGGTCAATCTTAAAAAACCTTAAAGCACTGCATTACGACTTACGCTAAACACCGAGAGTTTTGTTAACGTTTAAACGATCCTACATGCGGACTCCAGGAAGCCGCGGTGGCGGTTGCCGTGCCGATCGCGTATGCGGAATCCTAACGGCTTCTCCGATCCTCCTGGCGGCGAAAGCTGCGAAAGCTAGCTCTGTGTTTCCCGCCCGTCTTTTCTTCCCACCGTGGAAAAAACATGTTTAGACTGCTTCTGCGGCTCCTTGCAGTTTGAGCTCGAATCGGAGGAATGTGTCTGAGTGGCAGATGTGTGTGAGAGAGAATGCGTACGGGTGGGGGTACGTTAAGTGTAATCATTTACAGATGTTGGCGAGAGTTCATCAGATCTGACTGTGGAAAGTAATCCCTGGGAAGAGCTGTGCGACAGGAAGTTTTTCTGCTGCCTCGCTTCCTGTCTGTATAAATTATATTTGTGGCCTTGAGCAAATCACTGTGTTAAAAGCAACAGCATGCACGCTTGTAGATCTTTCCTAGATTAGATGAGCGATGAAACCTAGATGATGGCATCTGGTGTAGCTCATTTGTTTTTATTAGCAGTGCAGATGTGTGTGTTTGTGTGTGTGGATGTTGTTGGGTCATGTTCATAAGTGCGAAGAGTTGCAGGGATGTCTTCCTGTGAGCCGAGAGCAGTGTAAAGGACGGTCCGGGTACACGGTGGGGACGCGTTTACACCCAGATGCTGAAAATAATTGACAGGCGTGTCTTTTGAAGCGCAGCTGCTTTTGTCCGGCTCCTCGTCTGCACCGTGACCTTGCCTCAGCCATGCTGAAACCAACACCAGCCATTTTGTAATTGCTGTCAGGCTGCCAAGTCACACCCTTAAAGAAAGACACTGGCACACAGAGACACACTAAATGCTCCTCCCTCCCTACGGGGCTTCTGGGTAATCCTGCTCTGCGGCTGCAGGCTCTCAGACTCGCAGGGCAGACAGGGAATTCACCTGGGAGTGCAGGGTTTCACTTCACTTTCAGAAGTATCTGGGAAGGTTTTTACTCATTCAGGTCATTTCTGAAATGTCTGCTAATAGGAGGTCAGATTGACTGCGTTCATCTCAGAGACTTCTTTCTGATTAAGACAGGAAACTAGCGTGTTTGTCGTAGGCACTGTGTCTTTCAGAAGAACAAAATCACATAGAGCTGACAAACCAGTGTCAGCTAGTTTTGTAGGTCTAGGAAAGTATGTAAATGTGCACTGGTGATAATTCAAAATGCAATAAAAAAAGAAGCAAACACGAAATCCATAGAATTGAAGATTGAAATTGCAAAAACGTTGGTCTGGGCATTCCGGATTGGTCAGAAAGCTCCTAATCCTTCTCATAATCAGTCATTGAGGCAGTTCATTAGGACTAACTTGGCCATTTTCTTCCCCTCCTACACAGAGAAGCAAGGTCCGGAGCGGAAGCGCATTAAAAAGGAGCCCACCAACACCAGGAAGCCAAGCTTGCCGTTCGGGATGGGCATGCCAGGAATCCGGGCTGGGTACCCACTGTCAGAGCGGCAGCAGGTGGCTCTTCTTATGCAGATGACGGCGGAGGAGTCAGTAAACAGTCCAGGTGCGTGTTTGTCATGAGCGCCACGTCCTGCGAGTCCCCACAAGCTCTCGCTGTCCCTGCTGCACTCACTCACTCTCTCTCTCTCTCTCTCTCTCTCTCTCTCTCTCTCGTGCCATGCTTCATTAAAACACACACCACAGTACTTAATTAGAATTCCGTTTAACAAGATAACCCTCATCAGTTCCCATTACTACAGCAAAATGGACCACAGTCTCAGTCCGCCGCTGGACGTGACGGTGGACGTGTTGATAGAATGCTTGCCTCTTACTCAGAATGACTTCTTCTTCTTCAAGTGGTTTAATTTTTTTTTAAAAAGCATCCTCACTGGGAGCATTTCAAATTCTCCCCATGCGCTAAAGTACTTTTTCTGCTGACTAAAGGAAAAAAAAGGGTAAAGCGCTGTCTGCTAACAGCATTGGTTCTTAATGAGTTTCTACATCAAGCACTTAAATCCAGGCACTTTTCTGCATCTAGTGGCTTAAACACACATTTTATTTTTATAAATAACGTTCTGGATGTTACCATGCAAAAGAAACTGGAACACTGTTTTGGTTTAATCTCGTAAAAGAGAATAAATGAGCCCAAATGTTGCGCATTTGTTGCGCAAGAGCGCCACCCAGAGGCAGCCGTGGGTCACGGTGTGCTTTTCAGCATGCACTGTGGGTACGGTGTCCTTAACAGATAAAGTTCTGTTTGCTTTTCTTTGCAGACACAACACCAAAGCATCAGTTACAGTCAAATCTGGGTCAGAAGGGAACACCAAACTCTGCCTCAAAAACCAAAGACAAAGTGAATAAGCGGAACGAGAGGGGTGAGACGCGGCTGCACCGAGCAGCCATCCGCGGCGAGGTGCGCCGCATCAAGGAGCTCATCAGCGAGGGAGCTGATGTGAATGTAAAAGACTTTGCAGGTGAGTGCAAAGTGCATTCGTTGTCGCAGCCTGAGAATCATCATTAAGAAGAATGGTGTTAATACATAATTGCATGTCTGTATATGTATTCTGATAGGCTGGACCGCACTGCATGAGGCGTGCAACAGAGGGTATTACGAAGTGGCCAAGCAGCTGCTGGCAGCCGGGGCCGAGGTCAATACCAAGGGCCTGGACGATGATACGCCTCTACACGATGCGTCAAACAACGGCCACTTCAAAGTAAGCCTTGTAAAGTAAAGTGGTACAATGGCAGAACATCAAACCAGTGTTTTGTGGTCTTTGGTTTCATGGCAATTTTTTCAGGGATTTCTCACTCAGTGTTTAACCCAGCCAATTGTTATGTATGTCTGTGTTTTCCAGGTGGTGAAGTTACTTTTGAGGTATGGAGGAGATCCTTGTCAAAGCAACAGAAGGGGGGAAACACCGCTGAAGGTGGCAAACTCTCCCACCATGCTTAACCTGTTGCTTGGAAAAGGCACTTACACTTCTAGTGAGAGCTCATCAGGTATGCACTGCATATATTTATATATAAAAAGCCACATTTCCATTTTTTCCATTACGTTTCCACTCATTTGCTTTTTCTTTGTGCCAGCAGAATCCTCAGAGGAGGAGGACGCACCATCCTTTGCCCCATCTAGCTCTATTGACGGCAATAACACGGATTCGGAGTTCGAGAAGGGCTTAAAGCTGAAAGGGAAGCCCCTCAACCCGCCCAAATCCACCACCACGCCGGTCAAGGATGAATACGAGTTCGATGAGGATGACGAAGAGGAGCGCGTCCCGCCCGTGGACGACAAGCATTTGCTCAAAAAGGATTTCCGCAAGGATCCTGTCAGCAAGGCCAACAGCTTCATCTCCATACCCAAGATGGAGGTTAAAACCTATTCCAAAAGCAACTCACTCACACCAAAGAAGTCTGTGCGTCGGATACTGTCAGATAGCAACAGCTCGGATGAGGATGACCGGACGTTGTGTTTCACGCCGACACCCACGCCAAGGCAATCTGCTGTTCAGAGCAGCACCAAGAGCAGAGACTCTAATCCTCTGTGCTCCAAGCAGCAGAAAGACAAGAGCAAAGTCAAGAAAAAGAGGAAGAAGGAGACAAAAAATAACATCGGTAAGGAGGTGCGCTTTGGCAAAGTGAACGACAAGTTCTGCACCTCAGACTCTGAAACGGGCGATATGGAGAGCGAGGACGATAAGGGCTCAGTGCCCGTTTCGAACTGCGTGAAAGATTCTTCATCTTTGAGCCTTAAAGAATCGAGTGTATTCAGCTCACTGTCTGTGTCTTCTTCCTCCTCTTCTCACGGGAGTTTGGGCTCTCAGAAGCTTACGCAATCTCTGGCAGAGCAGCACCCGAAACAGTGGAGGACAGATGGGTGGAAGACGGTGTCCTCCCCGGCTTGGTCCGATGTCAGCTCCCTCTCCGACTCGGTCAGAACCAGGCTTTCCAGCGAGTCTGACTATTCCTCTGCAGACTCGAGTGTCGAGTCTATAAAGCAGGTGAAGAAGAAAGCACAGGAGAAGAAGAAAAACAACACGCATGCCAGTGTGCTAGACAAAAAGAGCTCTGACTTTTATAAGAACTCCACCACGGATGGAAGCGTTTCTAAAACGGACAAAGACGGAAAAGTATTGAAAAAACACAAAGTAAAACATAAACATAAAAATAAAGAGAAGGAGAAGGTTACAACGCTAGTGTTGAATCAAGACATGAACGAAAAATTCGTCAAGAGCATTTCCTTCGACTTCGACGATTCACGGCAAGAGTCGCCTTCTGAAAGTAAAGTCAAACTCTCCAAACATGAAAAAGATCATTTTAAGAAAGAGGACAGGCTGTCCAAAGTGAAAACTGAAGATAAAGACTGGACAGGGAAAGAAATTCAAAGAGTATCTAAAGAAGAGAAGTCCAAGAAAATAAAGGAGTCTAACAAAGACAGAGCGAGTAAAGACGAGAAGGACAAGTCTTTAAAAACGGAAAAGGAGAAGGGTATGAAGGACAAAGAAAAGCCAAAGGAGGAAAAACAAAAATCCCATAAAGAGGACAAAAAGAAAAAGTCCAAGGATAAGTCGCTGAAAGCAGAAAAAAAGAGTGATCAGCGAGAGGAGAAGCATTTTAAATCGGAAAAAGACAAAGCTGTAAAAGAGGAAAAGTCAAAGAAGGACAAGACCCTCAAGGAAGAGCCAGATTACGAGGACTACGATATGAAAAATCCTTTTTTAGAGGATACCAAAATGAGCGCATCAGATCAGGATCGATGGCCGTCGGACCTTTCCTCTGACAGCTCTCTCTATGAAGATGATAGCTGGGATGCCCCTGTGAAAGAGTACAAAACAAATAACAATTCGGTAAAACTCATCGTGGAAACGATGAAAGACGAGAACAGGGACCGGAAGAAGGACAACAAAGTTAAAGACAAGAAGTCGGAGCATGGGGACAAGCGCTTTGACAAAGATGTTACTTCCAAGAAGAAAGAGAAGGAATCCTCTGACAAAGGATGCGATAAAGGAAGCGAAAAGAAAAAAGACTGGGCCGACAAACAAAAGCTGAACTCCGGTCACTCGGAGAAGGAGAAGAAACGGAAGGAATCGGCGGACGGGGTCATCAAAGAGAAAAAAGAAAAGGAGTCTGTTGAGTGCAGCAGAGACAGGAAAGATTCCTATGAGTTTACCAAGGAGCGTAAAGACTCCAAAACCAAAACGGAATGCTTAAGAGATGAGTATAGCAACGAGACTTTCTTCAAATCGGAGAGTGAATCTACTCCCAAGTCAGACCCCCGGGAGAGGAACCATTCTGGAAAAGAAAAGGAGAAGAAAGGCGATGGTGTGGAGAAGAAAGACAAGGTAAAGGGCGAAAAGCACAAAGATAAGCCTAAAGATCGAAGTTTGGACCAGGAGAAACCTGAGAAAAACTCAGTAGACAGGTCTTTGAAAGATAAAGACATTGAAAGGAGCTCCAAAGACAAGAAAGATGGGGCTAAAGATAAACACAAAGATTCGCACAGCAAGGATAAGGAGAGGAAGATGTCATCTGAGCAGAGTAAAGACAAGAAAGAGAAAAGTTTCCAAGACAAACACGGTGAAAGGGAAAAGGATTTTCTAGAATTTAAAAAGGAAGAAAAGAAGCCTGAAAAGGTGAGGGAGAAGACCTGGTATAAAATTGAGGATATCTTCACAGATGAGAGTGAGGATGAGTATGACAATTTCATTAGAGGGGTGGCAAAGTTGAGTGATTCCTTTGGACTGTTGGACTCTCACCGTAAAGATTCCACACCTGACAGAGATGACATCGATATCCTGACAGATAAACACAGGAAGTATTCTGGAGAAGGGAAACAACACTCTACAGAAAATAAGAAAGAGAAGGAGCATAAAGATAAAAAGAAAGAGAAGATGTTTGATGCAGGGAAAGAGAGAAAAGGCTCCATGGAAAAACACAAAGATAAGAAAGACAAGGATTCGACCGAGTTGAAACACAAGGACCGCAAAGACAGGGCGTCTGTGGACTCGAATCAGGAAAAGAAAAACCGACAGAAACCAACAGACAAGCGAGAGCTCACTGAGGAAAAGAGCAAAAGCAAATACAAAGATAAACCAGACCATCTGAAAGACAGAAAACCTTCTAAGGGGAGTGGTGAGAATGAGAAGTCCTTGCTTGAGAAGCTAGAGGAGGAGGCCATGAATGATTACAAAGACGATTCCAACGATAAGAACAGCGAGATGTCATCAGACAGTTTCACAGACCGGGGTCACGAGCCAGTTTCAAGCAGCTTCTACGACTCCTCAAATATCACCTTGCCAGATATGTCGGAGGATCGAAGAGAATCGCTGTCCATTTCCAATCAGCAGGACAAATTCAGGGAGAAAGAAAGACAAAGGCATTCCTCTTCTTCATCCTCCAAAAAGAGTCACGACAAGGATAAGGAGAAAGGCAAGAAAGAGAAAGCCGATAAGAGGGACAAGTCAGAGGAGATTAGAGAGTCCTTTGGCCGCAGAGAGAGTCTACCCGTTGAGAAAGAGCCCATGCCCCTGGAAGCTGATCCCTACACTTTCCCATATGGCTCCAAGGGCGATGGAGAGGACGACTTGGACAAAACTCTGGAGTTTGAAAAGGAAATGTCCAAAAAGGATAAGACAAATAGCATCATTGCTAGCGAAAAGATTAAAGACAAAAAGAAGAAAGAGAAGCATAAGGAGAAGATAAAAGAGGAGAAGCATAAATATTCCGATGGCTTTGGGTCTTTCCGCCACACCAAAGACGAGCAAAAATCTGGACTGAAAGAAAGCCCTCAGGTCTCGAATTTGAAGGATAAGTCTAAAGAAGATAGTCCAAAATTTGATGGCAAAAACAAGGACAGAAATAGGGACATGGCAGACAAAGATAGAACAGATTATAACAAGACCAAGGATAAGCTCAATGACAGCGACAAGCTCAGCCAGTCAAAGGACAGCACCCGTAAAGACACTCGCCCACGTGAGAAGCTTCTTGTTGATGGTGATCTCAGACTAACAAGCTTTGGCAAAATGCTTAGTTTAAAAGACCAGGAGAATGAAGCACGCCTTAAGAGACACAAGGAGAAGATGAAACAAATGGAGAAATTAAGGCATAAATCAGGAGACCCAAAGCTTAAAGAGAAAATCAAGTCCAGCGAGGATCTGAAAAAGAACCGTAGTGACCTCTCGTCCAAGAAGTCTGGCCCATTAGACTCTGCTTTGAAAGACAAGAAACTTAAGGAGGTGAGCCTTCCGTCACAGATGATGTCCCCTGATAGAAAATCACAGCCACTGGACAGCCAGAACTCCAAAGACTGGCTAGCAGGCCACCAGATGAAGGAAAACCTTCCTGCTTCTCCACGTCCTGATCAGAACAGGCCAACAGGGGTTCCCACTCCTGCCTCTGTGATTTCATGTCCAAGCTATGAGGAAGTCATGCAGACCCCTCGGACTCCGTCCTGCAGTACAGAGGACTACCAAGAAATCATGTTTGATGCCCTAGAATGTCAGAACTCTTCTGCACTGACTATGTCAATGAATGCCTGCTCCCCAACATTCTTTGATAGATACACATCCCAGAACTCATCCCACAGCTTCCCAGAAGGAACCTGCATCACACCAGCAAAGAACATGCAGTTACCCCTCGAGAGTCGATCGATCACCTCTGAGGTCAGGAGACCTCTGGAAGAAGAGTTCAAAGCAGAAGCTGACAAGTTTCTTAGACAGCAAAACGTACCACAAGAATTTGAGTCTTCTGCCTCACATCTTTCTGAAGACAAAATTCCTATGGAGAGACTTGATGGCCTTTCGTCTTCTTACCCCTCACCTCACATTAACATGTTGTCTCCAAGGCCCGATTCGACACAGCCTGTCCCCGATAGAGCTTCTGCAGCCAGTTCTGGGAATGATGCCAGTGAACTCCCTCCAGAGAGCATGTACAGTTATCTGATGAAGCCCTCAACTCCAGTCCACAGACCTGACCCTCAGTGTCTGGACATAGCTGCTCCTCTAACACCAGCCCCTGCGGCTTTGCCTCAGATGGACATGGATGACTTGGAACCACATCAAAGCGAGCCCAGTCTGTTGCCGTCCGATCCAGTGAGCGGCAGTGACTATTTATCTCCTCTCGTGGAGCAGGACGAAGACGAGGATGACGATGATGATAATGACGAAGAGGAGGAGGACGAAGAGGAGGATAATTCAGAGGAAGCGGCTGAAACTCAGATTGCTTCAGATCAGGCAATGCAGTCTACAGAAGATCCCACATACGCTCTTGGATTAGAAGAATCTGTCATGAAGACGTGGGCTGACTCTCTAGATCGTAGAGAGCCTGAAGTCCTTCCGCAGACACCCACTCATCCTCAAGATAACATCATGGAAAACTCTTGTGACCAATCTATAGGGTGGAACACTGACGGTCTTATGAAATCACCCCATGAAAGTTATGGTGAGGTTGAAGCTGCAGTTTCAAAGATCAGCAGTCCATATTCACACTCCGATTGTGAGCTGCCACCTATTCCGACTGCAATACCTGTTCATTCATCCATGACACCCCCTTATTCTACATATTCCAGGTCATACTCACACCTTTCTGAAAGTCATTATGAGTTACAGAAAGACAGTGTAGAGGATATTTCTTCATCCCCAAGACCTGAAGCAGAACCTGAAGCAAATTTCCTGCCACCCTCCTCAACTCAACTAGAAACTTTCTTCACTGATATCAAAACACACGGTGAGGAGAATCAAATGGACATTGAGCCATCATGTGTGGCACCGGAGAACAGAGAAGAATCTCTCAGTTACACTCAGAGCGCTCTTGCCCAACCAGTAAGCTGTGAGTCACACTGGGCCGACCCCTTTCCTAGCACAGTTGACGAACTAGATGATCTGAGTCCGTTCTCATTGCCAGACCTTCCGTTCCCAGAAAAAGAGATACATGAGCCTGAAATTACAGCCCCGGAGACAACGGAAGGCAAACATCCTCCTGTCCAAATAAGACCTTTGGAAGCGAGCAAAGAACTAGGGGTGTTAGATGTTGGTTTTCCCAGTTTGAACAAACCCCCATGCTCACCTGCAGTTGTTCCTCCGTGTGAGTCTGCGCAGGATTTGGAGTCAGCTGCCCATGAGGAGAGTTACAGACCCCAACATGAGCTTGAAACAGAACCTCAGAACATTCAAGATGTTCCATCAATAAAAGAAACAATCCAGGAAGACGTGGACATGTTTGATGACCAAGACGAGGGTGATGGGAACATGTATTCAGTTGCTGATACGGAGAATGACCAGGAATATAGACAGAAAGACAGTGCCCCTGATATGCCGACAGCGGTAACACCCTGTTTGGAGCAGCTGGCACCTTTAAAATCGGATCAAATCACATCTAATCCTGTGGTTGTCTTGGGTACCTCGTGCAACTCTTGCCCCCCTACTGCAGTCTTGACTGTCACGTCATCTAGCACCACCCAAATATCAGAAACTATAGAGACGACGGTCAAACTGCCAGTTGTACCTACGACAGCCGAGGCGCCCAAAAAGGTCGAGGAGATAGCTCCGAGGATGACTCGCAATCGAGCACAGATGCTGGCCAACCAGAGTAAGCAGAGCACGGCGACGAGCGTCTCGTCTTCCACAACCTCCTCCAGTGTTACCACAAACATCACCACTATTTCTCCATCCTCTCTTACCTCCGGAGAGAAGGAGCCCATCAGCACCATCGCTGCTCAGGCCTCGACTCCTGTTCTTGTGACAAAAACTAAAGGCCGCGCAGAGGAGGAGGATGGCCAGACGCAGCATCCTCGCAAAAGGAAGTTCCAGAAATCGGGTCAGCAACAAGTACAGGTTCAGCTCGTGAACACGGCGATGCAGCAAACACGGGAGATGATACAGCAGACGTTGGCGGTTATAGTCAATGCCATCAAGCTGGATGAAATCGAGCCATACCACAGTGACCGCTCCAACCCTTACTTTGAGTACCTGCAGATCCGCAAGAAGATTGAAGAGAAGCGGAAAATTCTTTGCTACATAACGCCACAAGCTCCGCAGTGCTATGCAGAATATGTGACATACACAGGCTCCTATTTGCTGGATGGCAAACCGCTGAGCAAACTGCATATCCCGGTGGTAAGAACATTATTTTAAATGACAACACTACCTTTATTGTGATTGCACAACTTTAGAACAAGCGTACAGTCCCGTTAAGAAATCGTCATTCCAAAATTGATACCAAACGAGAGTTTTGATTGTTCCCTGCAGATTGCACCGCCCCCGTCTTTGTCTGAGCCTTTGAAGGAGCTCTTCAGACAGCAGGAGGCAGTAAGGGGGAAACTGAGGCTGCAGCATAGCATTGAGCGGGTAAGTGCACCGACTCCCGTCACCTACACACTGCCTGTTTCCTTCCTGTTAGGATTGATTGCGTGGCACAAAACCTTTTGATTAAAATGATCAAAGGCGCTGTATAATAGAAAAGGCCCTGTAGTTGTACCAAGTATTGTGTAATGCATTCAAAATCTTCATTTCATCCTGCACTAAAGTGAAGTTGCTACTGTGGCTTTGTAAAATTGTATCTACCAAATGAATCAAATGTTGCCTGAGAACCAGAGAGTGGGGTGGCATCCCATATTCTCTCCCATATTAACGTGAGTGACACCAACCAATCACGGGCATCAGTCAACTCATGCATAGAGAAGTGGGTAGGAGTGTGTTTTAACACCCGCTGATGTTGCATGATAACCCTCACCCTTCCTGGTTGGTCGCTGCCATATGACAGTGGAGCCTGATGGATGGGCATTGGACATATTGAGCATTGGCCAAAAGTTGTCTCAAGGGTCAGAGAGTCTGGACTGTCCTTATGAACATCTCAAAATGTTTTCCTTTCTATAGGAAAAGCTGATCGTGTCCTGTGAACAAGAGGTCCTGCGGGTTCACTGCAGAGCAGCCAGAACCATTGCTAATCAGGCTGTCCCGTTTAGCGCTTGCACCATGCTCTTGGATTCAGAGGTTTACAACATGCCATCCGAGAGCCAGGTGAAATACTTTCACTCTCGTCATGAGCCTACCGTACAGCTTACAAGACTCAATGCTAATAGGTACAGGTGTATGGAATTAATTTGATAAATATCGATTTATTGATGTTTTAACAGGGGGATGAAAACAAATCTGTGAGAGATCGCTTTAACGCCCGGCAGTTTATCTCTTGGATTCAAGACGTAGACGATAAATATGACCGTATGAAGGTGAGGATATTACCTTGAAACTCTTATCCTGATACTAAATATAAAGAACATTATGACCTGAGCGAAGACACGACCGAGGCCCTGTTCACACCTGGCATTAACGTGCGTCTTGGGTGATCTGATCACGTCGGTTTACACCTGGCTTTAGAACGAATCTCTACATGCGTCTTGGTTGACCACAAGTGATCAGATCTGTTGTTGACCACCTGCAAATGCGTTAAATGATCGGATCATAAGACGCATCTGACCACCCAGGACACGTGTTAATGCCATGAGTGCACCTAGCGTAACAGAGTATGATCCTAACTGATTGTACTAGCATACAGGTTCTAGAGGAGGATTAGATTTAGATGTCTTACCAACACTATGGTCCTGATTCCACAGACGTGCTTGCTGATGCGGCAGCAGCACGAGGCCGCCGCTCTCAATGCAGTGCAGAGGATGGAGTGGCAACTCAAGGTGCAGGAGCTGGACCCTGCTGGACACAAATCTCTGTGCGTCAACGAGGTTCCCTCCTTTTACGTGCCAATGGTCGACGTAAACGACGACTTTGTACTGTTGCCTGCGTGACACGAACATCTGCGGAGACGCACAGAGTGCGGTCGAAAATCCTCATTTTTTCAAAGAGACATCAGACAGCAAGTTCGGTAAGGGCTAGCCGGTTTGAAAAGAAGATTTCTTTGAGAAGAGCATATACGTATATATTATATAGAAGGTAAAAGAAATAAAAACTTAAACGCTCCCCTTTCATCAGAAGAGAGGGGGAGCCTCTTTTTACCGGGGGGAAAAACACAACTTGCACTTTCATCCTTAAAAGTTTTTATGCTTTTGTTTGGAATTTAAGAAGCAACACTGTTCTTGCTTTAAAGCTAGTCCACCCTCTCCTGCCCGTCGATCTGGGTGAAACTAAGTGGGGACGTGAAAATTATTTTTCCTTATTTTTTTGATCCCCTTTAAACTAAATGGCAACAAAAGACGGGGAGGGCTGAGACAGTCTCCTCCAGCTTCGTCCTTCAGGATCAGGGACAGAAGGCACCAACGGTGTTCTCGAGTGTGCTGAACAAAAACAACACGGTCCGACACTTCGAGGTGCAGCCACATATTAACGTTTTTAAAAAAACAAAAAACAAAAAAACAAAAGACATAAGGTCGTAAGGTGCAAGACGAACGCCGAAACATCACAGCTACAGCAGGACAGCGTGCTGCCGGACTCGGATCTCACGTGACCACAGCGGAGGAGGAGAGCATGGCTCCCTGACGCCCGCGGCGTCCAGAGCAGGGCAGCGCGGTGAGGCTCAATGCCAGAGTGAGGAAGAAATTCCTTCAGCACCAGGACATCCCAACGCAGACATCTTGAGCCCCGGGGTGTCCTCAGACGAAGGGGAAACAAGGAGCAGAGCAGGTTCACACAGCCTCTGATGGTCCACTGCAAAAGCCAGACCCATCATACTAGCAATCTGCAAACACCTGCAGAAAGAGAAGGAGACGACTCAAGCAATGCAGTGTGCAAACCAAGAGGCAAAGACTTTTACAAATGATGTTTTAGTGGAGATTTTTTTTTTTTTTGGTCTTTCTTTACTCGGGCATTTCATTGTTCCCTTTCTGAGGACGTGACTTGAAACACTACAGAGCCAATGTTAGTTTAATGGAGAAAAAAAACCAACAAAAGCAGAAAAAAATATTGTATTCCGTAAATGATGTACAGTTTTTATATTCGTTAACCAATGTATTCTCGCTGCCTTCTAGATAATTTATTTTGCCACCCATTACTGCACAGTTGTAAATAACTTATGTACTGTAACATCACACAGTTAAGTGTAAAAAAAATAAATGAATAAAATTATCTTTGTATGTACAGTTCACTCTTGGGCAGCACTTCCCCCACCCCTTACCCATGGGCCAAAATGTGTACACATCGTCAGTATTTTAAGGACTCATATGCATGTGTGAGTGTGTGTTTCCGTGTGTGCGTGTGTGTGTGCATGTATGAATGTGTGTGTGTGGGTCCTTAAGGTTCTGTCCAAGGTCGGTCAGAGAGAGTGTGTGTCTGCCGTCATCAGACTTATACGTAATCCCTCAGAATGAAACTGTCAGGGCCACAAACATAGTTCTCAGATGTAGCAGAGTTATGGATTATTTAAATAATAGTAGAGGTTTATTATTCATTGCTTTAATACACGAGTATGTATCTTTAAAAAAAATGAAAGAAAGACAAAAAAAAAAAAAAGAAACCGAGAAAATGCCTTTTTACAGTTTCTGATTTCGTTTAAAGCTGCAGAAATAGCTAGGAAGGTCCGCAGCAGCGCGTCGAGCCCATGTAACCTGGTTCCTGACGAATATAAAAACGTCCTTTAAACAAACCCAGTACACTGCTGAGTATGACATGTAACACAGGATCTATAATTATCAGCCTTCCCTCTTCACCTCATCCCTTTATTTCTGACGTATCATTGACACACAACTGCGAAGTCTTCGTTTCTTTCCTGTGCTAATAGTCATGAATAGCTTTGTGTAGATTAAGGGTCCCAATCTAAAGGAGTTGCACCAGAATACACACAGCGTTTCTGTAACTCTGTTCTGAAGGATTCATTTCTGCAGATATTTCGACAGGCCCTTGGTGTTAGCCGGTTGGATGATGTAAGAGGTCATGCAGTGAGAAAAATAATTGGTTACACTCCATTGTTTGTGGGCTCTTGGACTGTTTCTGTAGTTACTGTCCTCGTGAATGCCCTTCACGCTCGCCCGTACGTCGCCGGGTTCACCCGTTATTCTTCGCCGCTGATCTCGCCTCCGAAGCACAATCACAAACCGCACCGCGTTCGAGCAGCCGCGTCGCCGGAGAGAGAGAGAGAGAGAGAGAGAGAGAGAGGGGACTAGTGCAAAATCGTTTTGAATCGTCCTGTTTTATAATGGAACTTTCATGACTTTATTACTTGGTATTGTGGTGGTTTTTGTTTTTTATCCTGATTTTAAAACGTTTTTGATATTTTATCATTCTATCATTAGCTGCCTGTACTTCAGCATGAGGTGGTGTGAGGTTTCGCTCAGTCATCCAGGCTTGTGCTTTTTTTTTTTTCCATGTGTGATCGTGTGTGTATGTACGTTAAAAATACCACATGAAGCAGTTTTTATGTTTTTTCTGTATGTATGTTCGTTCGCTGTTGGTTTGGCACACAGGGCGTGTTCAGCTGAAAAGGTTTCCATTTAAAAATTATTTTACATTTTTAGTGCTCCTTTTCCTTTAGCTTTTTTGTCATATGACAATAATTTGGCAAAAAAAAAATATCAAACCAAAAATGCATGATGTTGAGTGAGTGAGAAAGTGTGTGAAAGTGTGTGTGTGTGTGCGTTTTCTTCCCCACCCAACACAGTGACATGTTCATCAGTATGGTTTAAAAAGCCGAATGTATCCCATTACTGTCCCTGCGAATCTCGGTGTTGTGTTTTTATTGTTTACAGATGCATTACATGCATGTGTGTGTGTGTGTTTCAGTTTTTGTCTTCTGACTTGTTAAAGCCCGGCTCTTCTTTTTTTTTTTTTTTTTTTTTTTATTTTTGATTT
>JAOVYV010000001.1:31465046-31476714 GCA_025674545.1 Hassar affinis | reverse complement strand
CTGCCCTTGCGCTCAGAGTTGCTGGCTGGGCACCGGCTCCCCTGTGACCCCGTAACTGGGAATAAGCGGTACAGATAATGACTGACTGACTGGAAATTAGGCAATTAGGTATTTTAAATTTTAAATACCTTTAAAATTAGGTATATTAAAACTTTTAAAAACTTTCTTGGCCACGCATTATCAGCACAGCTCTTTACAACGATCACAAATATCATTTTTATTTACTTATGGAATATGTGTAATGTAAAGAACAGGCAGTGTGGGAGTTTTATCTTTCTAGCAGTGAGAACTTTAATGCAACAGTAAAATAAGATTAAAAGAAAAGTATATACACTGTGGAACTGCAGCCAAAGCGGTGTTTAAGTATTTATTTGCCTAAAACTAGACAACCCCTGTCTAGCCGGCTACATGCTAACGCTCCACAGCCAAATTTAAAAATATGTTCATATAGCCTTGGCATTTTGATTGGCACTTGCCATGGGAACGGAATATTCCACTACACCCCGGAATGGGGGGGACGTCAAATTTAAAAGAAGAACGAAAACCGTTGTAAAATACTCCTCAGTTAGCCGTTGGATTTAAATTCAATACATGCTCTAATATATAATTTTTATGATTATTTAGAGTCAATACTGGTATGTTTATTCGGTTGTCCCGGTTAGTGACAGTTGGCGGAACCCATTTTTAGATGCTCATTGGAGCGCCGAGCACGTGTCCCCAGAGCTCGGGCCGTACGCGCTCAGATAAGAGGCGCGCGGGGAGCCGGAGCTGCTGACGTCAGACGAGTTCGATTATTTTGAACTGGGGGGTCAAAGATGGCGGAGGCGGAGACCGAGAGCAGGCTGAAGCTTCAGAACCATTCCGGGCTGAGTCGTAAAGGTAACTTAAAGACAACCAGGGTAGAACGCGGACAGATAAATCGCCGTGTTAAGTGTCCACCTAGCAGCTGTGGGGTTTTCATTTGTCGTCCTTTTGCTTAGGGGACTGCCTGTCTGGTGACACATGCTAATGCTAATGCTAAAGCTAACGCTAAGATAAAGCTAGCGTCAAGCTCATGCTAGCGTCCTAGAAGAGTTTAGGCCAGTGTGTCCCAGTTAAACCATAAACTGGACTGTCCTGTTTACAGCGCTCTCACACCCTCATTGTGGCGTAGTGCAGAATATGTTTTGAGTCTGAAAGCTGCTTCAGGTTAGCATAACCTCTGGATGATGCTGGGCGCTTTAGATAGCGGGTAGGATCCAGGGTTCATTGATGTCTGTGATGGAGAATTGTTACTCAACTCAACTTGTTACGTGTTTAATATCGGTGTAAGTTTTATTGCTGTATTTATATTTATATTTATATATATCGGGTTTGTGTGATTCAGTAGTCAGGTGCAGTATCAGGCGGGTTCACGCTGCTGCATGGAGCCGCAGATCAGCTCGTGTTTACACTCCTGTACATCAGGTCTCTATCTCCATGATGGGAAATCACTGGAGGAGAATCACAACTGCGTTTTTATCTCCATTAAACCCCAAACCAGCTCATAATGATGATCATTTTAACATGAGGACTCTCAAAAGATCCCGGATAACGTGCAGGTTATGTTTACTCCGCCTCTGGCTTGTGATGGCTGGTGTCTGATTAATCACAGTAATCACTGTGATGGATGAAGCTTCAGCTCTTGGTGGTGATGATGATGATGGTGATGATGATGATGATGATTAACCCCACAGCTCTGTATTCTTTAGCTGACAGTTTATTGAGCAGCTTATAACATGCTTTTTCATAATGTCTTTATAATAATGTTACTGTGTGATTGAATTTGTAGTTGTTTTTACAACCACATAAGGGTGTGTGTGTTTCCTGTGCGTGTCTTCCAGAATGGTTAATGCTTAGTTTTTAAGCTTCTCTGTTTAACATGTGGTTTTAAGGCGTTAATCCTGACCGCTCGAACCCGCATGGCTCTGTCAGCCTGACAGTTACACTGCTAAAGCGCCCAAGGGGGCGGAGATATGCAAATGATGTTAGAGTGGATCTAGATTCTGATTGGTCAGAAGCTGTTGATTAGTTTTCTATGAGAGCTGTTATTAAATTAATGTGCTCATGCTAATTCGTTATTGTTTCTGTAGGAAGCACTTCTTCACAGACTTGCATTGATGATGCTGAAAGTGCTTTGATGTCAGGCTTGGAGCAACATGACAACAGGTGGACTGGTTACACTAAATTGCCCTTTATGTAGGAGTGTGAGGGGATTTTATCCACCTGTATTCCCTGATTACCTGAATTTGTCCTCTGCATTTAACGCATCCGTGCAGTGAAGCACACACACTTACACACACTGCTGAAGTGAGCACATGCTAGCCTGGGGCGGCTGGGGTGAGGTGCCTTGCTCAATGGCACTTCGGTCGTGTCTTGTCTGTTGCAGGGATTGAACCGGTGACCTTCCGTTCACAAGACTTGTTAATTAAACACAAGCCTACTGCCTTTTTTTTTTTTTTTTTACATTTTTTTTATTTTGGTTGTCTTGCCCAGTGTCACCCTCAAGATCAATGCATGAACACATAAAAACTGAAAATCCAATAAATTTTTCTTAGTCTTTTTAATTAATGTATTAAAATTCGTATTTATACATTTTAGTGTAAGTTTGTGGAATACTCAAAGTGGAGGAAAATGGGTTTCTTAGGTTTATACTGTGTGCCTGAATAGTGTGAAATATTAATAAGTCACTGTGCGTTTACATTCTTTTAGCTTAAACATACTCGTAGTTAAAATTAACCCAGCAAACGAAGTCGCAGATTATAGCTGAGCAAAAAATAAAGAAACAAAAATGCTTGGACGTTGAGTTTTCTTTCCTTCCAGCTATGGTTTGAGAACTGAACCCAGACGTTTGGCTTTTTCAGAGACCTGCTCACTTCCTCAGATCTGAGCCGTGGCCTTTACACAGGCTAATGTGTGACCTACTTGGATGAGATGTGTTGTGTTGTAACCCGGACTTTAAACTGCAGGCAGGACTCAAATCTTTCCTCAGCTGCTCGCTGACTAGAGCATGGAGTCTGTGGGGCCGGGTTGTGGGGCCTTTCACCACTGCAGCGCATTATATATCATAATACAGAGCTAATGTACATGGGACTGCACTATTGACTAAAGATCAGTGTGAAAATGAAAGTACAGCTTAACACAGTACATCCATCAGCACAGGAGCAGGACGAGGATCAAATAAACATTATAATGTAAAAAGCTGAGCCCTTAAGTCTGTGAAACAGTTGGAAATGTGTGTGTTTGTTTTTTTGTTCAAATCCTGTCATGCTTATTTGTAAATGTGTGCATGTGTATGTGTTTACATAATTTAGCTAGCATCTTGAGCCTAAATGATATGACCCTGTAGCAGTTAGCCAGTTAGCACCATGCACCACAGAAAGAAAGTGCGACGTTAAAGTCAATATTTAGGGCACAGCACTATTTATCATCGTTGCTTCTCCTAAATGATAATGATCTCATTATTTAGATGGTGCCCTAATAATCTCAATCTCTCTCTCTCTCTCTTTCTCTCTCTCTCTCTCTCTCTCTCCATAATATATTATTCTCACTTTTTTTTTTTCCCCTCACACACAAAGAGCTGTCGTCATCAGAATGAACATCTCTGTAGAATTGTAGCCAAGTCCATGTAGCCTGTAGAGTTTCTAATATCATTTGCTGTCTTGTGGTCACTGTCGACATTGGATTTGTTTTCACATCAAATCTGCTGGACCTGTTTAACCGTTCTGTTATTGTTCTTACAACGTAACCCTATATGATCAGCTGACATTCTTAGGATGACCTCTTTAATAAAAAATATGCCTGTTTCCGCTGTGACAACTCGCATATCCTATAAGGGACGTATAATGTGATTGAGTCAGACTGCTTACAGACCAGTCTCTCCACTTGGCAGCCATCTTTTGTTTGCCAATGCCCCCAGTCATTTGTTTCAGGCTCCTATGTAGGATCCCTACTATTGACTTGATGTGTTTCCTGGTTCACCTGTTATAAAGCAGAAGATTGGCTTTTTGCACTCGCCATCTTTGGTATTACAGACTTTTCACATGGATGTCTATTAAGGATTCTTTAAGTCTCTGACGGAGTTTCCAGTAAGTTTCAATCTTCCAAGCCTTAAGATTTGTGAATGCACATGATCACAAGATCATATCAGGCCATGAATATATCAAATGCCTAAGTTGCATGATGTTAAAGTGAGGCCCAATAACTGTAGTCATCACTTTAGCAGCTCGTTTATCAGCGTTTATGCTGGGGTCATGTCTCAACCATTTTCTGTCCCCAAAAATTGTCCATAGTACAAGTGGATAGTAATAAGCACTGTGATTGTGCAGTACAGTGCAATATGTTCACGTTGCACTCTTCTTAACATTGCGTCATGTATGAGACGTTAGACCTGCCGTAGCCCTTACTTACAGTAAATGTCCATTTTAATCTCCCTGCAGCACTTTTTTTTTTTTTCTTTCTAATGACGTCCCAGTGCTGCATGCTGAAGGAGATGTAAACCAACTCCATTTAAAAGGACATCTAGAACATCCGTCGTTCCTTTATCTCTGTAGCGTTTTTATAAAGCTGCTGCATCAAATTGAAGCTGATTGCTTTTGAAAGGCTTTCTCTGGAATTGTGATGGCCTCCTTAAACAATTTCAGCTTGTAAATCTAAACTGAACATCACCATTTAAACTGGTCAGACAGAAACTCTGCTGATCTGGAAGTAAAAGTAGTACACGAGGAATAGAAATCCATCAGGTCCTCATGTTAGATCATGGAGTAATGCTGTGTGAACAGGATCTTCAGTTAAATGCATAAAAATGCCACTAGTCTAAAAATTTACATACTGAATGAAGTGCTCTGGCATGAGAGACCCGCCCTGTAACCTTAAGCCCTGGAAGACTCCCTATAAGGGAGCATGGGCATGAGAGCTCGAGCACTTGAGTACTCAAATGACAGCAATAATCTATCATGACAGCACAATAGGCATCAAAGACTGCTCATTAATTCAATAAACCAATAAATTAGTCTTGCAAATTAATGCTGTATGTTTTGCACCAATCAGTCAACTACCAAACACAACGCCATCTACTGAGATTGCGTTATTTTTTTTTTTGTGCAGTATATATTGGAGCGTGTCATGGTGAAACACTGGCAAAGGCATCTGAAAGAGTTTTTTTGCATTGGATAGCATCCAGATCTGGCTTTTCACTCATCATACAGAGCACTGTGGTGCCGATTTAAATGGTCAAACAAATTAGTGGGATTTTTTTTTCTTCGTGTTGTGGCAACAAGTTCAAGGCACTGTCGACAAATTGCCTGTTTTTGGTCAACATCATCCTGTCTGTAATTCGTTACATCCGACATTGATTTTTGTTTTTGTGGCCAGATTTGTGGCTCATTTTCAGACTGTGGAGAATGACTGCAGGGGAGGGGCTGCTTTAGCTGTTGAGCAAGAATGTGGTTTGCTATAAAACTTGCGAAGAATAAATGTAACCAGTCAGATGTACCAAAGTGTATGCCATTGGTATAGCATATTAAGTGCTGAAGTGGCAGTAAAGTAAGCCTAGTGTTATCATCAAGCAGCAAAAAAGTTGTTGATTTAATTTGCCTTATGTGACTTTGCACGACCTACGATGGGACTATTGTGCATATTGCACATTGTGATGACTATTTTAAAACAATATCATGCAGCCCTAACCGATCCAATGTAGCATCATCTCGCATGCAAATAGATAATGTCTGGCAACAACAAAGATGTAAGCCAGGCAAGAATAATGTCTTGTACTACAGTCAGACTGTGGGAAGTGCACCACCAGCTATTCTAGATGTACAGTACTGTGTCAAATGCTGTAAACTAAGAACGCCTTCAAACTAATTATAAATATAATAAATAATTGTTTATTTTTATCAATTTACAAAAAATGAGTGAGTGAATAAATGAAACATCTAAATCCAATCAGTATTTGGTGTTACTACCCTTTGCCTTCAAGCCAGCATCACTTCTTATAAGTATACTTGCACAGGGATTTTGTAGAATTATAGTCAGGTGTATGATCAACCAAATACACCAACCAAGTGCTAATGATCATCAATTTCACATGTAGGTTGAAACAGTCATTAACTGAAACATAAACAGCTGTGCAGGAGCTTAAAACCTGGTGAGGAACAGCCAAACTCTGTACCCAGGTGAGGCTGTGGAAGATGGTTTCATGTCGCAGGACATACACCATGGCAAGACTGAGCACAGCAACAAGACACAAGGTAGTTCTACTGCAGTAGTTCTAAAGATTTCAAAGCAGACTGGGATTTCAAGATATACTGTTCAAGCTGTTTTGAAGAAGCACAAAAACGGACAACACTGAGGATCGTAGACGCAGTGGTCGGCCAAGGAAACTTTATTGCCCTTCAAAATCAGATGTCCAGCAGCTCCATCAGCTCAGAACTGGCAGAAACCAGTGGGACCCAGGTACACCCATCTACTGTCTGGAGAAGTCTGGCCAGAAGTGGTCTTCATGGAAGAGTAGAGCCAAAAAGCCAAACCTCCCACATGGAAACAAGGCCAAGCGATTCAACTATGCACAAAAATATAGGAACTTGGGTGCAGAAAAATGGCTGCCGGTGCTCTGGAATGACGAGTCAAAATCGAAAGAGTCGAAATATTTGGCTGTAGCAGAAGGCAGTTGTTTATAGAAGGGCTGGAGAGCGGTACAATAATGAGTGTCTGCAGGCAACAGTGAAGCATGGTGGAGATTCCTTGCAGTTTTGGGGCATTTCAACATGGAGGTGGAGATGTGGTCAGGATTAATGGTGTCCTCAGTGCTGAGAAATACAGGCAGATACTTGTCTATCATGCAGTACCATCAGCGAGGCGTATGATTGGCCCCAAATTTACTCTGCTGGAGGACAACAACCCCAAACATACAGCCAATGCCTTTAAGAACTATCTTCAGCATCCTTGAAGTGATGGTATGGCCCTGACAGAGGAAGGATTTGAGGAAGCGTACATCCAGAGAAGAGCTGTGATGGGTGCAAGTGTACCTAGAAGAATTGAAGGCAAAGGGCGCTCACACCAAATACTGATTTGATTTTAGATTTCTCTTGTGTTCATTCACTGTGTTTTGTTAATTGTTAAAATAAAATTCTTGGTTTAGAGCATTTTCCCACTCCCATTATAGGTCATATAAGTCAGTCTGCCTCCTGGAATACGAGGAGTTGAGTACTTGCTCATGTTCTCTGTGAAGTACTCGATCTGTCAGTATGACCAGAATGCCCATGTTTAAGTGAAACCATTGTGGGTTGCAGTAAAATAAAAAATAATGCCCATCAGTGACCACTATAGAGTGATTTGAGTGATGTGAAGTGAAAAATCATTGCAGATGTCAACGCAGGGTTAGTGCTTATGCACAGCTGTTACGGTCCAAAGAGCAACTAAAGGCACCCTCTTTTGCGCTCTCTCTCTCTCTCTCTCTCTCTCTCTCTCGCACATTTTGCATCTACCCGACTTGCTGAAGATCTCCAAAACCACAAACGCATCTCTCCTTTAACTTTTTTTTTACCATTACAGCAAAAGGCTAATCAGGTTCTGCGACAGGCTGTTCGTCGACACTGTCTTGAGCTCGTCCAGCAGTCTCTAAAATATTATTTTTATCTGCTACATATTTTATTCCCAGCATACAGCCTATAGCTTGTACAGAGCATGCCCTGAGCACGAACACGGCATTCAGCAATTCGTGAAACACATTTGAATACTTGTTTGGACAGGCATGGATGTTTGACCCACCGAAAAAATGTGGGGGTGTTTTTGAAAACTGTTCAAACGACAAATACATTTCACAAAACCTAAAATAGCTGCTTATTGCAAAACATTTTAGGTCACTAAATTTAGACAAATTTGCCAAAATGGTAACACTGACTCATTTCACACACAGCTGCTCAAGCACTTTCACTGTCCTCCTTCTCCCATCTCTTACTCCCAGCACTACAGCAGCTTATCATCTAGTCTTATTACTCAATACCAAGTCTAATCATTTTATCTGCAATTATATTGCACAGTAAGTAAGCGCATGGCGATCGTATGTTTGTCTCGTAATTGCTTTATCACACTGTACCATTGGGTGATGTGATGTGATCAAGATTATCCAGCCAACTCGGAACAGCATTTCAGCAGGTTTTCTTTTCTGTACATGAACACAAGCATGCTGATAGTCTTGCCATGCTGACTAGCAAAAATAAAATGAATATGTTCGTGTTGAATCGACGGCAGCGCTACAGGGCGGGGTGGCACAGCGTGGCAGAAGGATGCATTTAGGACAGTGTCATAATGTCTAAAATGATTATGATAATTTTGCTCAGTCTTAAAATCTCATTACTCTTGGTTATCCAGCTTGTCTAGGAGCAAATTAGTTTTACTGCACGTGTATTCCTTCAAATGAATGTAATATACATGGATAAATCTGATCCTACGTCAATAATTGCAAAATGGAGAAGTCAGAAGGTGTTGGACATACGGACAGGAGTTTGTGCCAAATTGAAAAGCAATCACCACAGTGCCCAAATGTGAAACGCAATGTAGTGCTTTTTCCATGGTAACATGCAGAGAAGACATTTTCTCCAGATTAAAGTGTGACTGAGCTCTTTCTTCAGACTGGATTCTCAGGCCCGCCCCAAATTCGAGGATTCTGATTGGTCAGTGATTGCATTCTGTTGTGGCATGGATACTGTGCTGGTCCTTGATGAAATATACAGTCGTGTGCTTTGTGTTTAGTTTTGCCTCATTCAGAACCACACGGAAGAATACAATGAAGTTTAGCTGATCGAGGTTTAAGGTGGTTTTTGTTCATGGGGCATTGGTTAAGATGTTGGACTGCTGACTCAAAGGTTGAGTTCAAATCCACACCACTGCCACTGCTGGCCCCTTGAGCAAGGCCCTTAACCCTCAGTGATGTAAATGAGAGAGATGTAAGTCACTCTGGATAAGAGTGTCTGCCAAATGCCATGAATGTAAATGTTCAATTCTGACTTGCATTCTTCAAATGCAAATCCAAAAGCGCTGTTTGTCTAAGAGATCAAGCGGCATTGAATCAATGTAATGGTTCTTTTTACTTTTCATTTTGGCACGTTTTCTACATGTCGGTGTTTAATCTTGCATTGCTTTTAAGTGAAGCGTCACGGTGGAAAGAAATACCGTTGTGCCTTGATTACATTTTCGAGGTGTCTTGTATTCAATTGTGACACGAATTCGGTGTGGCGTTTTGAAAATCCTTGTGTATGGTTTTTAGAGATCAAGCCATGTGAAAACATAATGACGGTTTTGCTTTTCATTTTGCGACATATTCTGCTAGTTATTATAGAAAGGAAATGCGTTGTGTGCTTTGCATTTCACATTTTTAGCACTGCGGAGAATTGCTTTTCAATTTTGCGCGAATTCCTCTCCATACAGCCAAGGATTATATTAGCTAGTTCTATTACTTAATCATTTCTTTAGTAACCCCTTATGCAGGAACTTGTATGGAGGATGTGCCACGTGAATGGATAAAAAAAATAAAAAATTGTATGGTGAAGTGTTCATGGACAAGATGTTTAGCATTTTTAAAAGGAGTCTCCAGTTTCGGTGCTTTCTAACTGTTGAGGTAAGAAGTAGATTTAAATGATCGTCAGATGTGGGGGTGTGTTGTTTATTGATTTGAATTTTTTTATAACTAAATTATTACAGTTAGTGAATCTTGGAATCTCTGACATGGTATAAGAGGAATAAAACACTTCAGAAAGTGCTGTCATAGGAAAATGATCAGTTCTATAGCTGTCTATTTTCCCAGAACATGACTCTCACGTGTGTTTCTACTCCTTAATTCACACGCATGCATGAGGAACACGATTGGCCGTCTCGGTGACCTTTTAAAGCAGGGTTAATTATTTAGACCTATTTATATAATGGTGAGATGTGAAATGAAGGGATTATGTGAAAGGCAGATTATCTTTCTTTTTAAACCCAGACTATTTCTTGTAGCGCAAGTTTTGGCAAAGAATGCAGTTAAGTAGATGTGTAATTTGAAGCCTAGTGGGCTCGGTGTCCTTGTTGGAGATTGTGAGAAGGGCAGATGTTAACCCAGAGAGGTAAATGGTGGCTGAGATGCTTGCATGGCAACAAAAACCCCCCAGCAACAAATAGTGTGTGTGCGTGCGTGTGCGCGCACTTCCTGTCTTTTACTTCAATGTAAAGCTGTTGAGGAGAGAGCAAATGCATCTTTGCTTCTCGGGTCTTTTTAAAAGCATTTCCGTGACTTCTTAGGGCTTAATCATCGTAACCCATTTGTCATAGTATAGACATTCTTGGGCAGGATGAGACAGCAGGGACAGCTTTCATCAGATGGATTCCAGTAATGTACTTCCAATTAGAGAGCTTATTCTATGTAAAGTAGCGTGTTATCAGCTGTTATAGCAAACAGAAATCAGCAAGTTGTAGTACAGTGGAATCCTGGATTGAAGCTGAGATTTGCCGCTGAATTTGTACAGTAGCCAGCTGTTATAAGTATAAAAAAAAAAGAAAGGAAAAAAAAAAGCCTGATGCATGAGAAACATGTTTCTCTAAGCAGGAATTTTAGGGGCTTTATGTTCTGTATGATGATTTATGGAAATACGGTGAACAGTCCAATGGTCTTTTTATAAAGTTCAGCTAATTTTGTTCGATGTGAGTGAGTGAGTGATCTGTTCTCTAACAAGGTGTGTGTGTGATGGTGGTTAGGTTTGGATTTGGAAGAAGAGGAGTGTCGTAAGATGAGTGGAGACGAGGCGGAGGAGCTGCTGCAGGAGGAGGAGTTGGCCGGGCCTGTTCAGATCGTGGTGGCAGATGAAGATGAGCATCAGTTCTCCCTGGATGAACAGGCGCTGGAGCGCATCCTGCTGCAGGAGCATGTCCGTGATCTCAACGTGGTGGTGGTGTCGGTCGCCGGTGCCTTCCGCAAGGGCAAGTCCTTCCTGCTGGATTTCATGCTCCGGTATATGTACCAACAGGTGAGAGAAAGAGCAGCTGCCTGTAACCACATTTGTTCGTTACCCAAGAGAGGGCTTATAGGTTGGGCCAGGGGATTCATCATGCCAAGTGTAGGGAGTCAAAAACGCTATATTTCAGTTGTCAGTGGGAGCAGAACGTATACTCAAGGTGTCGGGTTAGTCACTTAGAACTTGCCCACAACTTCCTCATACGGGTTGAAGAGGCATCCTCATGCTAACGCTGCGGAACAGCTCTGACTCTGAACCACACATTGCCGCAGTGTACTTTAAACGAAACTAGACACTTTTCTACAGCGAAATCCATGAGTCACATTTTCAAGGAAATATATTACAAATACATACAATTGAAAATTTTTTCTTCCTACATTGTAAATGAATACTGAGGTCCTCCAGACTATGAAGGAACATGTAAGGAATCATGTAGAAAACATAAGTGTTAAAAAAACCAAAATATGTTTCCAGTTTTAGATTCTTCAAAGTCGGCACCTTTTGCTTTGATTACGGCTTTGCTCTTACACTCTTGGCATTCTCTCAATCAGCTCCATGAGGTTCTCACCTGAAATGGTTTTCCAACAATCTTGAAGGAGTTCCCAGAGGTGCTGAGCACTTGTTGGCTGCTTTGCCTTCACTCTGCGCTCCAACTCATCCCAAAC
>JAOVYV010000001.1:31450485-31462114 GCA_025674545.1 Hassar affinis | reverse complement strand
TGTAGATGTCATTCCCAAGACGAATTGATGCTGTATTGGCTGCAAAAGGAGGCCCTACACCATACTAATGAATTATTGTGGTCTAAAATGACAGGTGTTTCCGTTTCATTGTCTAACCCCTGTAGGTACATGAAGGAATGGAAATTTGTTTCTTGCTAAACATGCCTGAGACAGGTTTGAAATTTCAGTAGCTCCTGTTCTATTGTTGTTGAGCCTAACCGTGACGTTCATGAGCATTATTATGGTTCCTCTTGATCAGTCCTACTGATATCTGATACTAAAACTTTTTCAAAGGCATTAACTGGTGAATAATACATAGTTGGCTTACAGCTGGGTTTTCTAAACATTTGGTTTCTTGCACAACAGTTTGTCCTTGATTTCTTCAGGAGATAACTTTTCGCACCCCAACAGAACTGTGAACAGGGTTCTTTTGTATGGTGATGTGGCTACTGTTTATGGTCAGGCATAAAAAGTTATTTTTAGAAAAATATGTAGTTAATCAAGTATGTTTTTCGTGTGGATTTAAAAGCTTTTAACTGTCTAATGGGATCAGGAACAGCAACATGCAAAATGACATGTTAAGTGTGTAATCAATCCTCATTCATATTGATCCAGTCATCCCCGCACAACACAAACACCCCACCACCACATCAGGGTCACTGCAGTGCTGACAATCATCTACCAGCAAAATAATACCTGCTCTGTGGGGGTCCTGACTACTGAAGAACAGCATAAAAGGGGGCTAACAGTCTGCAGAAAAACAGATCAACTACAGTCTCTATCTGTAAAACTATAAAGTGCACCTGTATGCTCAGTGGAGTGTAGATACAAGGAGGTGGCTTTAATGTCACTCTGGATAAGAGCGTCTGTTAAATGCCATAAATGTAAATGTGTAAAAGTGCTGTGTAACTATGAGCGAGTTTGGTATTCGATTAAACACTCCTGCTATTGGGAGGGTGTTTTTCATGATGGCTTCAGTGGCTCTCGGCATACTGAAACCTTTCATACCTATTCTGTCATGGCCATGTGTGTCTCTGCAGGTGGCTGTGCTTCTCATAGACACACAGGGAGCCTTCGACAGCCAGTCCACCATCAAAGACTGTGCCACCCTCTTCGCCCTCAGCACCATGACCAGCTCTGTTCAGGTCTGCTGTTTTATCTGCTTTTAAATTGAACAGAGTGTCCTGTGTTTGACCACAGTGTGCCCGTTTTACTGATTGCACAGTGAAGCATGTGTTAGATGAACCTGAATGTGAAAATAAATATAAATATGAATGTTTAAGCTTTATCATTGAATAGTATCCTAATATTAGCAAACATTATCTATTTTTTTCCTTTAATGATATTAAATGTTTGTACGCACATGTAAAATCAGTCAGTCATGTGTCATGGCTGCATCTATTCTTGTAGAGGTTTTCAGTTTTGTTATAGTAACACCCTGTTACAATGAATTGTTGGAATACCTTGTTCATTCTTCCTGTTTAATGCTCCCTGTTGGTATTGTGGTTCCACCTGTAGGTTTACAATTTATCTCAGAACGTGCAAGAGGATGATCTTCAGCATCTGCAGGTACGTCCTGCTTTTAATGTAACATCGTTTTAAAGGTTAAAAGAGCCAAAGAACAATATAGAAATGTATAAATTGTGTGTGCTGCTTGCATGCTGGTGATTTTATTGATCCATCACTTTTCCTTGTTGCAGCTTTTCACAGAGTATGGGAGACTTGCAATGGAGGAAATTTATCTAAAACCATTCCAGGTATGTTAAATTGCACCAAATCTACCTCAAAGTTTTTAACACTTCCTGACTTCGTATTTAATATGATGGGGCTTTCCTTACCACAAACCTTTTCTGTGGCTTCTAGTCACTAATGTTTCTCATAAGAGACTGGAGTTACCCATATGAACACGCCTATGGCCTGGAAGGAGGAAATGCGTTTCTAGAGAAAAGGCTGCAAGTAAGTGGAGCTTCTGTGCCGTACTTGTTAACAGACATTAAGCAGCAATCGAAACTGGTGTTTGTAATCTTAGACGCATTAGTGAGAGAGAGAGAGAGAGAGAAAGAGAGACTGACCCTGTTCTTTACAGAAGGAATATATGGAGGCAGATCAAAGTATCGACTCTAGCTGATGCCCTGCTATTTATTTTTTATTTATTAAATTTTTTGGGGCATGTGCACTGTAAAAGCTGGACCTAAATTTCACTTTTAATGTCTTGTTGCCGAGTCTGTGATTAATGTAGAGTTGTGCTTTCAGAGGTGTCCCTTATGCGCCATAAGTACCTTTGATTAGTTCAATTAAAAAAAAAAAAGGAAATGACAATTATTCATCTGCTTTCATGTGCTTTCCTAACATATTAGTGAGTGTAGATATAGACAACATTGCCCTGACCTTGTCTTTAACACAATTTATAGGTAAAAAAGAACCAACACGAGGAGCTTCAGAATGTCCGGAAACACATCCACTCCTGTTTTTCCAACATCAACTGCTTTCTGCTTCCTCACCCTGGCCTGAAAGTGGCCACAAACCCCCATTTTGATGGCAGATTGAGAGGTAGGAGTCATCTGCCCTCTAGAGGCTGAATAGCGGTAGTGCCTGTTAACAATAAACTATCAGTTTCTACAGTTGTTACTTTTTTCCACCTTTTCTAAATAAACGTCCTGTAGCTGCTTTTAGTATTATGAACTAGTACTACTTGTGGTGCATTGTTTGTTTGTTGTGTGATGAATGCGATTTCAGGATATTTAGAAGGATGATATTAAGTTTGAAAAAGTTTGTCCTCCTCCTCTTCTTCCATCTTCCCACACACAGACATCGATCCCGACTTTAAGAAGGAGCTAGTGAGTCTCATCCCACTGCTGCTGGCCCCGGAGAACTTGGTGGAGAAAGAAATCAGTGGTTCCAAAGTGACATGTCGAGATCTTGTACAGTATTTCAAAGTAAGAGGGTTTTTCTTCCCTTTTAAAATGCACTTGATTATCTGTGAAATCAATCTGTGTGGTCTAACTGTGCTCTCTGTATCCAGGCCTACATGAAAATATATCAAGGGGAGGAGCTGCCACACCCAAAGTCCATGTTACAGGTAGACGTCTTTACAGCACAGCGGACCACCTGTCTGATCCATCACTTGTGTTGATATACAGTACACATGAACAAGGAGGGTTTTATTTTATGAATTTGTCTTGATTATACCATGTTTTTTTATTTACTGTTTAGGCAACAGCTGAAGCTAACAACCTTGCAGCAGTGGCAGGAGCAAAGGACACTTACATCAAAAGCATGGAACAGGTAAATGAACTGATCAGCAGGCGTGAGTGAATATCATTTCGATTATCATAATACAAAATAACGGCAAGAGGAATTTGCTTTTCTAAGGTGTAGCATGATATGTCTGTTTAATATTCATCATGAGCTGTAGCTTTTCTTCCTCACTAGGCGGTAGCACCAGATGTCATGGGAATAGGTTTGATTTTCATATTAGTTGGTCCACAGTGTGCCCCCAGGAAGCTGAGCCTCCCTCCATTTTTTTTAGACTTCTGGATCATACAGTGCCATGGCAAAGTATTTGCCCCCTTCCCAATTTTTTCTATTTCTGTTAATTTGTCACATTGAAATGTTTCAGATCATCCAACCCATTTTAATATGAGAGAAAGACAACGAGTAAATGCAAAATGCAGCTTTAAAATGATTTGAAGGCTTTGTTTAACTCTATTTACTGAAGATAAAGATTCATTCAAAACCTATATCACCCATGTGAAAAGTAATTGCCCCCCCTTCCCCCAAAACCTAGTGTCTGGTTCTGCCACCCTCTGCAATCAAATGTTTATGATAATGTGTGATGAGTCTCTTGCATTGCAGTGGAGGAATTTTGGCCCACTCTTCTCTGCAGAATTGTTTTTTTTCTGCTACACTGGAGGGTTTGTGAGCATGAATTCCCCTTTAAGGTCTTTCCACAGCATCTCAGTGGGGTTCAAGTCACAACATTGACTCGGCCACTCCAAAACCTTCGTTTTGTTTCTTTTGAGCCATTCAGAGGTGGTCTTGCTTATGTTCTTCAGATTATTGTCCTGCTGCTCAACTGCTCAGTTGTACAGTGAAATAAACTGTTACGATCTTGTTGGACATGTGGGGAAACTGACTGTTCTTTTAAAAAAAAATCTTTTTCATAGTATTCATAGTGTTAATTAACATAAGCCCTGGACCTGGATTGATAACTTTGTATGAAAGTGTTTTTGGTACCTCTATAGAGTTGACCTGTGGGGACATTGGCCTGTGGTTAATAATGGCTGTATTATTTATATATTTATTTTTGTTTTAAATGCAGTATATATAACAATGAGATTAGTGTTTTATGTATAATCTCCCCACTTCTGTCATGTGACTTGCTCAGCTAGACTGTTTGGACCTGCTGTGTGTGTGTTGCAGGTGTGTGGAGGAGACAAGCCGTACATTGCCCCAGCTAATTTGGAGCGCAGCCATGAGGAGCTGAAGCAGAGCTCCATACGGCAGTTCCGCACCATCAAGAAGATGGGAGGCGAGGAGTTCTGTCGCCGCTACCAGGAGCAGCTGGAGGCCGAGTTGGACGAGGCTTATGCCAACTTCGTCAAGCACAATGACGGAAAGAACATTTTCTATGCAGCGCGCACCCCTGCCACACTCTTTGCCCTCATGTTTACCATGTACATGGTGTCGCTAGTGACGGGCTTTGTGGGCGTAAACTCTGTGGCAACGCTGTGCAATCTGATCATGGGCGTGGCTCTGGTGTCTCTGTGCACCTGGGCGTACGTCAAATACTCAGGGGAGTTCCGTGAGGTGGGCAGCGTCATCGACCAGGTGGCAGAAACTCTCTGGGAGCAGGTGGGTTATCCTCAACCTGCAAATTCTCTCTCTCTGTCCGTTTCATCTTCTCTTTCTGTGTTATTCAGCTTTCCTTTGTCCTTGAAATCAAATCATGCACTCACACTAGAAGGAAATATCATTGCACAGTTTGCCTCGTGTTGATCACTGGTGCACACAGTCCAGCTTTCTGAGGTTCTCTGAAGGGGTCTAATACATTTTTGCACAACCCAAATGTTTTATCTTTTGTAACTCTGTAATATTGTAAATATAAAAGCTTTCCCAGTTTTATATTAAATATTTCAAGACGAACTCTTCTGACGAGCACGGCTCATTCATAGCAGATTAAAAAGCTGTTTTATTTCAAAAACACAAGTTTGCAAGGGATTTGTACACTGTTCTAAATGAGATGAAGTTATACAAATTCATGACTCAGTGACACACAAACCCTAATGATTACTGAAGCTTGTCTCCTCAAAACTTTAGTTGGCCGACAGTCTGGCCAAGAGTCTAACAAGCTTTACTGCTGCTAAATAAACACCATCAAGCATTATCTTGACAAATTTTCCCCACTGGATATTTAACTAACTTTGCCAAGTTTAACCTGGGAGCATTAGTCATTGTTTAATATAATATTCATGGCTGAATCATTTCAGGGTAAATGTTTAATTTCCAAACTAAAGTTGCACGGATTTATGAATTCTACACTAGCTTTAAACACATTGGTAGCCATTTCTAATCAAGACCTGTGACCTCATGGAGAAAGCCTCAGTGGTGTCTATAGTGAAGGTCATGACCCCACAGGTGGCTTTTTGTTTTAAAAATCTGTCTTCATAAAGCCTCCACATGTAGGAGTGCTGATTTGGATGATCTCTATTTCTGATTTTTGGAAAGCTGATCTGAGAGGATGTGTTTATGAAAACTCAACTCAGTCTCGCTTCCATTTCCACATCTGGACTCTGATGAATGTCTCATTCTAAAGTTGCCACTTGTCTTTTAATGCCTAAATAACAAACTTAAACCCGCACAAACCTAATGTCTAATAGAAGTGTTTCGTGTCTGTCTGATATTGGTTACGGAGATGTGGATTCTTTTCTCATCTTTGGTGCACTGCTCTTTTTTTCCCTCCTGCTAATTTCTTCACTTTTTCTTTTCACTCTGCTGAACAGAGGACCCCAAGAAAGGTGAGCTATCTGCTGGCAGTGCTTCCTACTTGTGCTGCACTTGGCTTTGTTTTTACCATTCGCCCTCCTCTAACTAACACGCACTCCTTCTTTCAGGTGTTTTGCAAGCTTTTTGAGGTTGCCAGGAACAAAGTGACACTGAATACACTCCTGCCCGCTCAGAGAAACAGACTGCCCTCAAACAACAATGTGAAGAAGAAAAACTAGTCGCTACATTCTCTTTCATAAACTCCTTTTTAGGACTTGCTCAGCCCCGATGAGCGACTGGCCTCGGCCGCACCGGGTTGGGCTTAAGAACAAACTGCTGTGTGTACTTGGTTCTCTATGTTTGTAGAATGCAGGATGGCACTTTCATCTTCGATATCCTTCATTTCATCATGCTGACATTGTGTCTACCATAGGACTGAAGTTTTTTTTTTTTTTTTTTACACATTTGTTAATGCATCATCAAATGCTTATGTGCTGTTCGTATTGACTCTCACGTTTTGTATTTGTGTTATATTCCATCATTTCCTCAGCTTACAATTCACTTCTGAACTTTCCATTTTCCTTCCATTCCGTTCCTCAGCTTACAATTCACTTCTGAACTTTCCATTTTCCTTCCATTCCGTTCATCTTATCATTCCCATATCCTTTTTTTCCGTCCTTTCTGCATTCTTTTCCCATTTGTCTCTCTTGTCTGTTGTTTCTCTCTGCTCAGGTGTTGCAGCCTTTTGGTGATTTTAAGTTTATTTGAGGCTGAACTCCATCCAAGCTTGCTTAAGTTGCCAAGTTACAGCCAAACTGTCGCTGCACCAATCATAGAGCCAAAGTTTACGCCATTCTCGGTGCACACTCCGCGGTGTGCATGATCGTCTTTGAGCACTTGAGACCTTGGCATTGGCCTCGTGGTTCAGGAAGGGGTGCCCTCATCAACCTTGTTAATGAGGCGGATCATTAAACATGCCATCCTACTCCTCCCAGTGGAAAAATGGCACTTTTCCACTAAATTTACTTTTCCACCGAATAACACGAGGCACTTAATGGTTACACTCATGTCCATAATGTGATAAAGGAACCTAAAGGAATCAGGCGTTATCTATAGATTTTAATTGCACAATTGTTTTTGTCAATCTTGTTGTTTAAATAAATACAACGCTGCATTTTATTCAAGATGTATGACGTCTTATGTTCCACAGTATTATAAAGGATTTGAGCTCAAATCACAGAGGAAAAGGATGAACTGTACCAATGATGGTAGCAAAGTGAAATTACTGTACACAGTCGCTTCTATAGGCCTTCGTGCTGTCTCCCTGCTGTATAATAGAACAAACGATGCTTTGATGATTCCATCCACAAGGTGATGGCTGACATGTACGCTATCCTGTACAGTTCTGATTTTTTTAAATTTATCACAAATAGGGCATGTGTATGGAAAATAAATGTGTAATTAAAATTTTCTATACTTTTTTTTTTTTTTTTTTTTGTAGCTGGATCAGCATCGGTTTAGCGGTCGGCCGATGTGCGGTTCATTTAAAGGAATGCTTTCGTGATGTGTAAATTTGTCAGAAGGATGCATTATATTTTTCATTTTATTTATATATTAATAATTTGCCTTGAGCGTCACAATTCCACTCTTGCTGACCAAGCACTGGAATGTTTATAATCTTTCACTGGTTTTTAGGTTTTTTGTTTTTTTTTTTTCTTTCTCTAATTTATTTTTTGAGAACAATATTAAAATGAACCACTGTATATCCAAATGTTGCCTGTTTG
This sequence comes from Hassar affinis, assembly GCA_025674545.1. Lineage (NCBI taxonomy): Eukaryota > Metazoa > Chordata > Actinopteri > Siluriformes > Doradidae > Hassar > Hassar affinis. Next base: position 31,454,345 of record JAOVYV010000001.1, on the reverse strand, counting down.
TCTTGTGAATGCACTTGTACTCCTCCAGTGTTCAACATGCATAATATTCTAGATATCACACTGACAGGGTTCATACAAAGACCTCTGTTCTTGTGCAGCTTTCTGAATATTGTGCATGTAGAATGTTTCCAATTAATATTATATAATTGCATACATGTTCCCCTGCCCCTTGAGCTTTGCTTTTCCAAAATCAGAAAGTGATTGTTATTTAATTATGATGATTAACATTTGCTATATATAGTATGTGCAATAGAAAAAAACGGTGTTTGTTGGTTGTACAGGTATTCACCCCCCTCCCCCAAATCCCTGGGTCCATACCTGCTACAGCCACCATTTGGCAGCTATTATGGCTGGATGTCTTCAGTGTTTGTCCCCATCAGCTTTTCCAACATGAATGTTGATGTCTGCTCATTCTTCTGGGCAAAATCTGTCGAGCTCTGTCAGACTGGATGGAGACAGTTGCTAATTTAAATTTTGACTGATTCTCAGCTGAGTCAAAGTGTGAGGGTTTGTTTTATTTATTTATTTATTTATTTTTATTCTTGGTTTTGAACCACTCCATTATAGCTTTGGACTTTTGTTTAGGTTTATTGTCCTCTTGGAAGGTAGAGCCTGAAGCCTCTTGCAGACAGAAACAGGGTTTTTAAAAGCCTGCCCATAACATGATTCTACCACCACCATGCCTCACTGTTCATCAGCCATGTTGGATTCCTACTAAAGACCATACAACTTTTGATTTCATTTGTTTTCCTCTTGCCACTCATAAAGCTTTCCTGTGAACGGCTTCTCACCTCTGTGTTGTAGATCTCTCAGCACATTCAGATCTATCCTTATCCTCATAGTTGTTTTTCTGATTAGTGCAGTCCCCTTATCCTCAAAGGGCCGGTGTGCGTGCAGGTTTTTCTGCCAGTCTAGCAGGAGCCACACCTCATTCCACCAATCATTGGATCTAATCAATGGATCTTTCAGTAGTGTGTGGCTTCTGCTTGGTTGGAAAGAAAATCTGCACCCACACCGGCCCTTCGTGGATCAGATTGGACACCACTGGACTAGTGGATCTTTGTTCCAAACTGTGTATTGGTATAATAATAATAATATAGTTATCACCATAGACTTACTTGCATTCTTTTGTGAATCTCGAAGAATCCTGGTGCACTGAACTCATGGTGATAAACCAAACTCTGCACTGTATTTCTTCCCCAACGCCTCTGATATTAGAAACAGCTCAGCTGTTGCTCGAAATGATATTGCACTGAACGGTCAACGGACACTTTAAATCTCTCTTCCAGTTGTGGTGTGTTGTATCCCTCCTGAGATGATTAATGTAATATGCAAATGTAATACATTAGACATAACAAATGTTTATTTTCAAGTATTAGTGAAAGAACCAACTAAAATAAAATTCACTGACCTGCTGTTTTTCACCGAGATAAAATTAACAACAAAAGTATCAAAAGGTCATAAATTACAGACCATAATATATATAAAATCATGATTCAAATAAATCTGTACATGACGATACATCTATGATGAAGCATATACATACTTATAAAATGATCAACCATAGCACCGACACAGCCGAGGATCTACGAGGATACGGTTTAATTCTGTGTGTCTCCAAATGTTCTCTAATCAAGCACCATGTGTGAAAGACATCGACTATGAGGAGTCCCACAGGGGGTGTACCTGGGCTCAAACATTATTGACTGGCTGTGAAATATCACAAATGCATGACCATGTTTAATGTAAAGATATCCGCTCTGTATTCGGAGACATTATTAAGGGTTTAAGAGGTCAGTGTTTAAATACCAGCTAAGGCTTAAGGAAAACACTATTTAGTTGTGAATGCAGGTACAAAGTGCTATGAGATGTCTAGACTAGCCTGTACTAAAAAACTAAATGAGGGGTTGTTTTATTATTTACGCTTGAAGTCTGAAAGATCTTTTCACTTTTTCTACCACTGACACTGAACTGGGATTATTAGTGTTCAGTATGAGTGGTGCAAAATAAAAATATAGGTATGAGAAACGTACAGCTTTGAAGGGTCAGGCCATGGAATATCTAGAGGATGCAAGCAATACATATGAAAAGAATACTTTTTCTGAAAATCAGTGTTCAAAACAAAACACTGCAGAGAGCTGCAACAAAATGCAGAAACTGGATTTATTCATGAGCAGGGCGGCTCTATTTGTTTTAGTTGTTTTCTCCTGGCGTGGACGAGTGCTTAAAACACTTCAAATCTAAAGAAAGTAACATTTTTAGAGGCTAAAATAAATTCGCTTGTTGCCATAGCAACAACAATATGATGGCAAGGGTGGACATCTGAACGTTCCAGTTCTGCTTGCATAACCTTTTTTTTTTTTGCTTATGGATAGTCGGGCACATGGCAAAAGATGCCTCATGTAATTATTTCCTACATCCCCATCTTATTCTTATATACTCTATTCTACTTATGTAATATTTTAATCTAAAATTCTAACATCCTGCTTTACTCAGTGATGGCGGATTTCCTGATCTTAAGAGCTCTAATTGGATCATTTGTACATCATTAACAGCCTCACAACATGAACAGCTCAGTTACTCAGAGGGAAGATGACCTGGATCAAAATTCTGGACCTGGCCCTATTTCAACATATTCATCTGACTGACAGACAGTCAAACGTAGATAAATCTCTAGAAAGCCCACAGCCTGTAATCTGCGTTCGCCGCATTCTCCTTCCCCTTCCCCACAGACAGGGTGCGAGGATGACGAAGGAGAGGTTTTGCTTTCTCGGTTTCTTTGCCGTTCATTAGAGGAAGTTGTTAGAAATCTGACGCTGGTGTTCAAACAGGTCCTCAACCTCTGCGCTGTAGGCATCACCTAGAAACAAGCAGACAGGAACGCTAAGTACTAAATACTCACAGTACTCACAGATGCATGTCTAATTTGTTCTAACATGTCTTCAGAAGCATTTAATTAAAATATTACATTGATGCCATTAGTGACTAGTGAATAACAGTATTTCATTATGATTGCAGGAGAACTGGAGGTTATGTAGCAGGTGGTTGAGCAATAGTTTAAAACAGCGGTTCTCAAACTTTTTTTAATGTGGGGCCCCCTTTGTGGATGGTAAGTTCCACTGTACTTTGTCTTTATTGCCATCATGTTGGGAAAGGCAACAGTACCCTCATGGCCTGAAGTGTTAGTTCCTTGTATTCCCTTGTCTTACCTGAAACTTGTCCATTTTGCTTGATATTGGCTGTAGCTTCTAGCAATGTGGCGCTGCTCTAACGATAGACAACCCGCCAACTCATTGCGGACATGATTGGCTAGCAGATATGTACTTTTTATAATTATAATTTTTTTTTTTAAATAATCATTATTTTTTAAATCTTGTTTTAAGTTACAGCCAAATAAGTTAATGATATGAATGAATGAAAACTAATAAATTATTTATTACTATATATATATTTTTTTTTTTATAAAAAAAAGAAAACTTTTCTGCGGCCCCCCCAGTGCCCCCTTGTGGCCCCCTGGGGGGTGCGGCCCCCAGTTTGAGAACCGCTGGTTTAAAAAATATATATATTTTGCGTATAATTATGAACTTTTTAGGGCATGTTGGCCTCTAGGAGGCGCATCACCTAGTCACTAGACAATATTCTGTGATGGTTCAAACTTCATGAAATGTCTCTCCTCTTATCACCACCACATTCAGACACACAACAAATGTTTACAATTTTATCCACAGGGGTGCTGCAAATGACACATCAACATGAAATTTTAAATCTCACACCCTGCATCTTTCAGGGGTCTCAAACTCAATCCACAAAGGGCCGTGTGGGTGCAGGTTTTCCTTCCAACCAAGCAGAAGCCACACCTC
>JAOVYV010000001.1:31437590-31448454 GCA_025674545.1 Hassar affinis | reverse complement strand
ATCGTCTTCTCCACAACTGTCGAGTCAGCAGTCTGAACCATGATTGTGGTTGCGTGTGCTGAACTAGACCAAGAGATGCATTTCATGTACAGTATATACTGTTTGAGATACTGGATTTCTGAGCTTAATGATCAAAATGTACACAAAAAGGCTAGAAATACTGTACGTCACTTCATATGTAATGAATATAAAATAGGACAGTTTACCTTTTTCAAATCAAATGATGAAAAACTTTTTTCCATTATATTCTCATTTTTTTTTAGATGCACTAGTACATTCAATATAATGTTATATACATGATATTCGCTGCCTGTCATTCTCCACTGGAACTAGAGTAAATGTTAAATAAATGTATATATGTAATAAATAAATCTCCAGGGGCTCCCGAGTGTTCACCCTATTGTCTGAGTTCGAACCCAGGCTATGAAACAGACACCTGTTAATGGGTGTCCAAGAGAGCAGAATTGGCTGTGGGATGAATACTCTCATTCTCTCACTCTCTCTTTCTCTGTCTCTCTCTCTCTGTGTCTCTGTCTCTCTCTCTGTCTCTGTCTCTCTCTCTCTCTCTCTGTCTCTCTCTCTCTGTCTCTGTCTCTCTCTCTCTCTCTCTGTCTCTCTCTCTCTGTCTTGCTCTTTCTCCCTGTCTCCCTGTCTCTCTCTCTCGCTCTCTCTCTCTCGCTCTCTCTCTATCTCTCTCTGTCTCTCTTTCTCTTTCTCTCTCTCTCTCTCTTTCTTTCTGTCTCTCTCTGTCTCTCTGTCTGTCTCTCTCTCTCTCTCTCTCTCTCTCTCTCAACAATCACAGTGACACTAGCCAATCATGGGTCTACGTGCATGTTTCCCCAATAGTCTTATGCTTCCCCATCAAGCAGCAGTCCTTCCTTCACACAGCTCAGAGGAAGTTCATGTTAGTCTTCACATATGTTCCAGCCTTCAGGGAAAAATTTCACAAGCACCATCATAATAAATAAATAAATAAATAACAACCAACTACGAAAAAATCTCCATACAGAAAACCTATCTTACATTTTTTCTTCGTTAAATAACAATACTTTTAAAATTTGATTAGTCATCTATTAGTCAACTATAATTGATTAGAATGAGCCCATTAAATACACATTATATTGTATCTTATCATCTATCGCACCTACAGCAGTTAAACAGTCTAGTGTTCAAACAAACAATTACAGAAACGTCCTGTAAGATCTGAGTTTCAGTCTGTGATGCAGTGTATTAAAATGTATTCAAATCTTACAACAGGTGTAGGAAAAGAACAGCCATAAGGCAGATGTATGTTCGGTGGGAGTTCACCTGCATGATGTAGTCTCCAGGCCTGACGTCAGTCACGTCGATCCACTGGCAGTCAATGTCATGGCGATACGTATCCCAGCATCCCACGGAAATGCCCTGCTCCCCCATGTTATAGCAGGCATATCGCTTCTGCAGGCCTGTTGCCAAGGAGACGACAAAGAAAATGTATTTTTGTCTGTGACCACATCATATAGCTCTGATGTAAACTCAAGTCATTTTCCTTCCATAAGCTTAAAAGCTTATATGAATTTTCCACAAATAGGTTTAGACTGACAGCTTCACATGCAGTTAAATAAAAAAGCTGGTCATTAAGTTAAAATGCTTTAGCCATAAAGCAAACGCTATGAAAATGGCATGAAATACAGACCAAGCCTTCATTCAACATTCAATCTTCATTCAAGACATTTTTACAATGATTGAATAATTGGTCCTCTGGCCACACTGACATCGAGTTATAAAAGTACAGAGTACACAATGACCTTACATTAGTTAGTGTATGTAGTTTTGAAACTTTTTTAAGCACTGTAGTAATATTAACTGATGGAAATACTGGAATACAAAGGAATATCTTCATATAAAAATGGTTGGGATTAGTATATTTTCAAATAAACCCAGCTAAACTAATTCATCCTTTTTAACCAAAGGAAATAAAATGATAATCAGTTGCAGCCTGAGTGGAACCAGAAGAAAACCCACCATCAGGGCAGAACGTGTCCTCCAGACAGAAGCTGGCTTTGTGTCCCTCAGCGATCTTTGTGCCGTTCAGGGTCAGGAGGTCATAGTGTGTGAACACCTCGATGCTGTGGTAGTGTCTTCAGAAACACACAGGACACACACTTATTGTAATCTCCATTTCCAGTGTGATACTCTTCAAACACATGCATCGACATTGTTACACAAGGGGCCACTTTTAGCACAGTAATGGATAGTTGATTTTCAGGCACCCTTACCAACAAGAACAATGTGGTAGAAATGATCCTTGGGTCATATTGTTTAATTTAGTAATTAAGTAACTGATTAACAGCATATGGAGTGTAGTTAAAGAACTGCCTCATTTACCTCTATAGAGTTATTATTATTATCTCCACAGAGTCATTATATCCTAGAAATCAAAAATGGGAACTACAACCAGCACTAATAGCATTAATTCAGCCCACTGCGGCAGATTTCATACTTTGCTCTGTGAACACTTTCAGTGGAGAAGGAGTACAGGACAAGACACATTCCAAATTGGGCTAGTTTAAAAATACTCCATGGGTGGTAAAATCTTGCACAACAGTGCACAGTGACCTTGTTTCCTTCAGCCAAGAAAACAAAATAATCTCTTAATTTTTCCAATGCTTCTGATTTTCTGGACTAGTTATTTTATATTGGATATTTTGTGTGGTTCAAGTCTATTGTAGCCCATAGCATAATTCAAATTTGAGGCTATACTATCAGTACTGTCGTCCTGCCCCACCAAAATCTATTGTCACGAATTACTGCCTTCACTTTACAATAGAATACTAAAATAAGTCTTCATGTCGCTCAACTGTGTCACAAGTGGCCATGTTCCAAAGAAAAAAAAGGCAGGAGTCCATCAGGAAGTAGCTGAAACTATTTTTCTTAAGGAGTTGGTTTGGATGGATCAACCAGCTTATTAGTTAGAGGACTGTCTAGTCTATAAACATGTTTAAAAAACAAGTAAATGGTGCCAAAAAAAAAAAAAGAAAATGAAAATCACAAATATTTGGTTGATTTAATAAAATGTGTATATAAAGATGCCCTTTATAAGGAAGGGTGTAGGAGTATTGCAGTATAGTCATTAAGCATAGCTGTATACTTATCGCTCTTTTTGAAAATCTGATATTTCTATAACAATGGATATTAAAAAGCAAATTGTCACAATGGTCTACGTGATACTTTGAGTCATATTTCTACTCTCCACTCTGTTGTACAGTTACATAAAAGACGGAGAAGTGAAACAATCTAGCACAGATCTCTTTTCCTTCATTGTGCTCAGAGACTGAGAGAAGGACCAGGCTGTGCTCTCAGCTGACCGCAGCATCCTGACCACAGCTATAAAGAAACTGGACCGTGACAGAGCAGAGCCATAAGAAAAAAAACACATCTGAATGAGCTTTATAGTGCTGACACAGGCAGAGCAGCCAGGACGGCCTGAAGGGGTCTCTGGGGATTTAAAAAATCCAGTCTTTCTGTGCGTGCTGCTCTTTGTGTTGGTCTGCTTATGATTATTTTTTGTGTTTAATACGTGTGTGTGTGGTTTTGTCTGTTAAAGTCCAGCACAGCCTTGCGCCAGGAACAAGAAGTAATCTTCAAACCAGAAGGACAGAATCCACAAAAAATCCACGTTCCACAGAGAAAACGATTTAGATGATTCGGCTTCAGACATGCAGAATTTAAGATTATTATACGTATATACAGAAATTAGGGGATGAGGTCAAGAGATCATGGGATCAAGGGCTTTATCTGTATAATGAAAGCAGGCAGAATGGGTCTATGATCCAGCCCCGTTTGTACATAAGGAACAAAAGGAGCAGGGATATGAAATATATCATATTTTCAAAGCTACACGACTTCCTGTCATATAAACAGCACCCCCTAAATTTGACCTGCTTACAGAAACAAGTTATTGTGTACACCACTTAGTTTTGTCATGTTTTACACAGTGTTTGTGTTCTTAAAATTACTGTAGACCAACAAAAATGATAACATGCATATCAGTTTTCTGTATATTATAGAAGTTATGTCACCTTCTAGATGGCAGGAAAATGCAGAAGATGCTTATAGTCTGCACAGTATTGCGCAATAAGACGGATCCTGCCTTAATGGAGTAAACTCAGTAATGGTGAATGAGTTTCTACATTTAAACTGCATAAAAATCGTCACTTCAGGAAAGTGCTGTTGCATTGCTGCACTCTTTGGTTTTTACACTTGATTCTTGTAATTAATCCAGGCTCATGAGTGTTACAGCAGACTGAATGCAGACACTACTTTTGCTTTGACTTTGCACTCTTACCTGTGGCACTGGTGCCAGACCCACGCGTCACGTCCGGCCCTCGGTCTGAAGTCTGCGCGGCCGAGGTTCATGATCCGTGAGGAGAAGCGGAGCAGGCGCCGGTGGCCGTAGGGCCAGTTCATGTGGGCGGCCGAGGACGAGAGACAGCGCTCCTCGTGGGCACAGGTGAGCAGGTGAAGAGGACGGTCCTCCAGGTATGCTGACTCCTGGACCAGCTGAGAGTCCATCACCAAGTCCGGTGCCGCTGGATGCAGATTTTGGAAAAATTCAATAAGGTATTGTGTAGCATTTCATTTTCAACACCCATAGCAATAAATTCAAATGTAAAAACTGTACTTTTTGCATTGTACTATTATTAGCTATCTGTAATAATAACACATTTTAAATCTGTTGTAAAATGATTCCTGATATTGTTTTTGCACCAAAATGTAATGTCAAGCTAATTTTGCAAATAATAAATTGTAAGCATGTCTGCATCTGTGACTCACTTTCAGCACAGGTAACCCCAGCTGCTCTGACTCCGCCCCCGCGAGGACAGTGCACATGTCCGTTCCTCCTACACTGCTGGATGGAGAGCTCTGTCCCAATACAGTGAGTGCCGCTGAGAACAATCCCCTCCGCATCTGGGTTTCCAAACCAGTAAGCAGTCTCCTGAATCACACAACACAAAAAGAGTCTATAGTCTGACGTCTTGACGGAGAGCTTGTCAGTATTTGTAAGCCATTTTTAACACAAAGACCTCTGCCAAGTAAATAATAGCAATTTGAAATAATTCACGGCCATCATTAGGGCCTGGTGATGTAAAACCGCATGATATTCACATAGTGGCTGAGAAACGACAGCTCATACACAGCGGCAAGACTATAAACCCTGGCAATAACAAAACAGCAAAAATGCCAAAGCAATTATGCACAGAACAACAAATATTCCAGATGAACTTGCCTCAGAAGCCCAAACAGTATCTTGGGAGTTAGTAAAACTCGCTCAACAGAACGGGGTCAAATTTATGGTGGCAGTTAGCAGCATTCACTGGTGGCTATCATGCCTTTTTCCACTCTCCCCTTCCTCCTGCTATTAGAATTCCAGGTTTATAAAAATACTAATAGTGTCCTCATTCAGTGCAAGTACAAAAACACAACTATTTAAAGTTTGTTTTCCTTCAGTACTTTTTGTTGGAAGCATGGCGGCATTTCATGGAAAGCCTGCAATTACTTTCTGCATGGGAAATAACAGAAGACTAAAAAACAAATGCAGTGAGGATATAAACAAAGCTGGAGTACAGCACGCAAGGTTAAAGGAATGCTATTACAGTTGTGAATTGCAAGCAAACGTGCATTGCCTGCCTGTCTGCCTGTGGATTTTACTTTAGGGGCAAACATGCCTTTGGGTTTTCACAGTGAGAATGGGAGTTGTGTGAAATATGTGCGTGTGAAAGAGAAAGTGTGAGTGTTCCTTTGTTTTTAAACACCCCAGGAAGTGTGAGTGGGTGTAGTAGGTCAATACCTGGTGAGCTGAGGATGCAAAGCCCATGCCAAGCTGTCTGCAGACAACCATGGCCTCTTTAATGCCCCAGTTCTCACTGCACACTGACCCCCAGCGCCCATCTATCAACACCTCCACCTTTCCTTCTAAGGGATCTCGTCCTCCTGCCAGACGCACCTGAGAGAGACAGAGAGAAGGGAAAGTCATTATTTATATACACCGATCAGCCATAAGATTAAAACAGGGGCAAGGGGGCTCACTGGTTAAAGTGTTGGGTTATTGAATAGAAGGTTGGGGGTTCAAGCCCCAGCACCATTAAGCTGCCACTGCCGGGCCCCTGAGCAAGACCCTAAACCCCCGACTGCTCAGTTGTATAAATGAGATAAATGTAAGTCACACTGGATAAGGGTGTCTGCCAAATGCCATAAATGTAAATGTAAATGTAAAACCACCTGCCTAATATTGTGTTGATCCCACTTGTGCCACCAAAACAGCTCTGACACTTGGTCTGCAACAATGTTTACAGGGAAAATTCCACAAGACCTGACATTTTGGAGATGTTCTGACCCACTCGTCAAACCATCACAATTTGGTGCTCACCCACCCATTCACCCAATTTGGCCCTCACCCACCCATTCACCCAATTTGGCCCTCACCCACCCATTCACCCAATTTGGCCCTTACCCACCCATTCACCCAAAGTCACTCACCCATTTTTCCTGCTTTCAACATATCAAGTTCAAGAGCTGACTGCCCATTTGCTGCCTTATATACCCCACCCTTTGACAGCTGCCATTATTACGAGATAATTAGTGTTATTTACTTCACTTAACAGTGGTTTTAATGTTGTGGCTGATCAGTGTATATCTTATAGTACTATACTTGAGTGTATAAGCACAATATTTCATAACCTTAAGTCTAGAACGACAGCAAGTAGCTTTATTACGAACACGCCTGTGTGTGTGTGTGTGTGTGTGTGTGTGTGTGTGTGTGTGTGTGTCTCACCGTAGCTGATAGGCCAGTTTTGGGAACGTTGCAGCGAACAGAAGCATCCTGGCTGTGTTTGAAGGTATACGGTGGAACCTCCTGATACTTACACTGCCTTATGGAGCTCTCCTGGCCAGTACACTGCACTGAGTTCATATGGATAGGACCCGTACCTGCACAATTCAATTCAATTCAACTTTATTTCTAAAGCACACAACACATACAGTACACATGCAAGAATATCAGATTTGTCTGACATTTCATACAAAATAATCTACAGTAAAAGTTATTTTCCTTTGCATTACTAAGATTTAGGTGTAGTATCAATTAGTTGCATTAATACCGATGCCACTGTAAGGTCTTCAGAAGGACAGTAAGTCAAATGTGAGTTTATTTTGTGTTTATTTATGTGTACAGGCTGTTTAAATTCCATATGATCATGTCTAGTTTTTAATGACTAGTGCCAAGTTAAGTCTCTTATCCTAGCATTAGCTTGCTCTTCAGCTGCTAGAAATAGTGATTAGGACGTTTTTCTTGGATCAGGCAACCATTGGGCTAGTCATAAAAAAAACAGATCAAAAATGGCATAGCTGTGATGTGGACAGATGAAAAGCATGTGTGCATTCGGCTTCCCTTATGAAATTATACCCCAAAACCCAGCGCATCACTTAATGCCTCAAAATAGAAACGCCGGGCACGACGGAGAGACAGGAAACAGAGAGTGCAAAGACAGGAATCCCTGTAATTTACAGCACAGTTGGGTCATGATGTCATCAAAATGAGCCAATGGTAAATGGCGATTTTATGCAACTGTCATCCCAGTAAGAGTAGCTGCAGTCATGTTTATGCATACAATCTAAATTGTAGTAATATAACATAAAGGGACTTTATGGGGGGCATAAATATGCACAATATCGCACATATATACAATAAATTTTTTAGATTATACAGTTTTGAAGATACTGAAAATGAATGATCACAAATGAAATGGAAAAAAAGGAGCTTTTTTCTAAAAGAACCTCTGTCATGTTTTGGAGAAGGAACTTTCTGAGGTTACTTTGGATTGCAAAACACTGACCTAGTGTAATGAAAAACCAGACCAGGAGGATGTTTAATTCAGACCCAATGAAGCAAATATAGACACAGAAAGCATGTAAAGTGGTAAGACAACCTACAAATCAAATATACAAAAAAACAAAGTAAAGAAACACACACACACACACACACACACACACACACACACACACACACACACATCTTAGATGTCTACCACATTATACCTGGGTTGAAATTATAATGAATGATGAATAATGGATGAATGAATAATGAATATGCTCAAAGTGCAGACGTTTGGCTTTAATATAAGGTACTTGCATCCAAATGACCAAAAGTAATTGGACAAAGCTGCCTAGTAATACTTAATGCTTGCCTAGAATTAGCTGTCTGTGGGTCTAGAACCTTCCTGCAAGGAATAAAATGCAAAACCGAAGGCAAAACACCACAAGAACAAGCAGAAATGCTGCAAGTGAGACGCTTGCTTAACTGGATTGTTTTCAGTACTAGAACCAGATTGCAAATGCAAATGGCACACGCGAAATCAACGCTAGACCGTTTATTTGCTTATACAAGTTCAATAATGAGGCAATAACACGTACTTGCTGCCTTGAAAAGTGGGAATCACCTATAAACAGTGCTGTAATTCTGACACACATCAGCCCATTTGGATGTGAATACCCTCAAATTAAACTAAAAGGCTGCTTTTAAATTTATGAATGAACATCTAACATGTCATGGCTCATGAAGCCAGTTTATATGGCCTCAGCTGAACAAACTCGCAGTGTTAAACGGTAAATGATCAAGCAGATACAGCAGTGATATGACGTGAGTGGCTATAATTCCAGTAATATGAGCAACAGTTCGTTTTCGTTTTTTCGTTCATCCATAAACTGACAAAGCAATTGTTCAAGGTTAAATATGACCATTTCAACATCAGGATGTTATGGCATGGCTCTAGAGTTTACTGAGATTAAGAATGTACAGGACCTCACCCATGACCATGAAAGCTAGCGATTTTAAAATGTGTTAGGTCAAATATGAATTCTGCTTTCACACTTCCTGCATGTACTACTAGCCTTCAGGAGAAGATAAAAATAATCTAGAAAAAAAAAATCTAGTTGAGACAACAGGGTTTTTGCGGAGGGGCTGAGATCCTGCCATGTCAGGAAATAGAACCAGCACGGCAACACTATTGACTGTGCCACCATGCTGGCTGGAAGGTTAAACATTTAATAAAACATCAACACCACCACCCTTTTGGTTTAGACCACACCCACTTGAGTTAAATTCTTCTACTGATACAAATATTTCAAGCACTAAACAAATACAACCCCAATTCTAATGAATTGGGAAATATTAAAAACAGAATATCCAGAAAATCCTTTCCAACATTTTATTCAATTGAATACACTACAAAGACAGGATATTTAATGTTCAAACAGATAAACTTTATTGTTTTTTGCAAATATTCACTCAGTTTGAATTTGATGCCTGCAGTGTTCACTGGTTTTCTGAAGTGTTCCTGAGCCTGTGTGGTAATATCCGTTACAGAACGGTGTCGGTTTTTAATGCAGTGCCACCTGAGGGATCGAAGGTCACGGGCATTCAGTGTTGGTTTCCGGCCTTGCCGCTTACTTGCAGAGATTTCTCCAGATTCTTTGAATCTTTTGATGATATTATGGACTGTAGATGATGAAATCCCTACATTCCTTGCAATTGCACATTGGAAAACATTGTTCTTAAACATTTGGACTATTTGCTTATGCAGTTGTTCACAAAGTGGTGAACCTCGCCCCATCCTTGCTTGTGAACGACTGGGGATGCTCCCTTAATACACAATCATGACACTCACCTGTTTCCAATGAACCTGTTCACCTGTGGAATGTTCCAAACAGGTGTTTTCCCAGTCTTTTATTGCCCCTGTCCCAACTTTTTTGGAATGTGTTGCATCAAATTCAAAAAGAGTGAATATTTACAAAAACAAAAAATGAAGTTTATAAGTTCGAACATTAAATATCTTGTCTTTGTAGTGTATCCAAATGAATATGGGTTGAAAAGGATTTGCAAATCATCGTATTCTGTTTTTATTTATGTTTTACACAACGTTCCAACTTCATTGGAATTGGGATTGTTCATCACAGATAGTGGCATTAACTAACTGTAACACTCCTGCTGTATAAGTCACTGTACCTTCTAGAGGGCAGAGAAGTACACAGGATTCTTATTTTTATTATGCTTGCTTCTTACAGTTTCTTTTTCTACAAATTGAGATGTTTGTGTCACATGGATATATAGTCTCACATGACTGCATCAAAAATATATTTAGAGAAACCTGTCAGGGCTGTCCAAGGCTCAGCTCTTCAAGTATCATCAGGGGATGCTTGACCTCACCACATCTATTTTCAGCAATGTATATATTTTTCCACACTTCACTTTCTTAATAATTCAAACCGTGACTAAAACATGTTTTCACTCACTCCATTAGTTCTAATCAGTAACCCTAGATTACTGCATTTCATTGCCTTGTACTTTATTGTGTAATGACAATAAAGTTGAATCTAATCTAATCTAATCTAATCACCTGTTCTGTAGCTGTAGAGTACATTAAATGTAGCAGCTTGCAAACATCAGAAATTTCACAGGGTTTCTGTTCATATAGTCAATGGAGTTCCCCAATAGTCACCTTGCAGCTCGATTGGGCAGATTGATCAGATTGATCAATGGCAAGGCAGGGACAGAAACGGACACAGAACCCTCATTTTGTTTGATACAAAACAATGTAAGCTACGTGTTGATTTTATGAAATGCTAACGTTAATGTTAGCTGTTATATTAGGCTAACTGGCAAGCTCAAGTTAAACCGTCAAGCGAGCTAAAATATAAGAGCAACACAATTACACCGGGGTGGCACGGTGGTGCAGTGGATAGCACTGTCGCCTCACAGCAAGAAGGACCCGGGTTCCATCCCCGGGTGGGGCGACCTGGGAAATTTCTGTGTGGAGTTTGCATGTTC
>JAOVYV010000001.1:31387898-31403230 GCA_025674545.1 Hassar affinis | reverse complement strand
CAACAGATGAGTTACTGTTTCTGACTTTACATCTACAGGGTGGAGCAACTAGGTAGGTGTGTCTAATAGAGTGGACAAAGTTTTTAAAAACTTCAGCAGCACTGCAGTGTCTGATCGAATCATACCAGCACACCACACACTAACACACCACCACCACATCAGTGTCACTATAGTGCTGACAATCATCCACCACCCAAATAGTACCTTCTCTGTGGTGGTCCAGTGGGGGTCCTGACCGATGAAGAACAGGGCAAAAGGGGGCTAACAAATTATATATAAGTAAATTAGTAGTCCCTCTAATACATATTTATGATGATCAATAATAAACAGTTACATAGCTGTAGAGCAAAATTGGAAGCCACAGCTTGTTGCACTCATTCTCTTTTGTGTTAATTACCTCTTTAAAGCTGTGCTTTGAAAAATATTGCCATAAACATCCTGCTGCATGGGGCTGTTTTTTCTCATTTCTTGCTTTTCTGACCAGCCTGGTCATGTCCATTCTCTTGTTTAAAACAATAACCAGCATGGTTACATTAGTCCTACACACATCTCTCCATTTGCTCTGCAAATGAAAGTGCAGAACAGTGAGATCCAAAGCCAGCAGTGAGTCACCTCAGCTAGAAAACCTTGTTGCCAAGCAGTCCAAGGCACACACAAACATCTCTACCACCTCCACATTCACTCGTGCGTATATCTGTCATGGAGAGACACTGAGAGTAAACGTAACCTCTCATAAACAGCAGCATGGGCTCCGCAGCACATACAGAGCTCACTGTTCGTACCAGGAGAAAGAAAACACCCTTCCCGTATTTGCAGCAGAAGTACAGGATGCAGGTAGCACCTTCTTAGTAATAAAGCAGTATAAGGAACAAAACTAGTAGCAGGAGGCAGGTGAGAAAGATTACAAATTCTGTAACGAAAGCTGAAGACTGAGCAATTTTTGTAACATACTGTCCACTCTTTTTAACAAAAGACTACTAATCCAGGATTTAACATACACATGCTATCTCCTGTGATGGTACTCAGATAGTTGATGCTGATGGCAGTAAATTTAAACACAACACACAGCAACACTCATCAAAATTAAATAAGCTACTCCCCAAGCGACCTCATGTTTATATTAGAAGATCATCATAAAATGATATTACTTAATTTAATTCCCAAACGGTTGTGAACATTAACACTAAACGGCATGATGGTAAAAGCTACTGTTAGTCTACGTCAAAATATTTAGAGTACAAGACCTAATATAGCTGTTGTAGACTCCTTGTTCCCAATAACAAAAGCCTTTGTGTATAAACAGCACCATTAATCTACGTCTTTTCACACGCAAATGTATATAAAATACAAATACTGGAAACTGAGAGTTAAACTAGAGGCCAATCCTCTGCTGTATCCTTGCTACTCCATAGTTGTCATGTAAAACTCGCAATTTGTGATCAGAACAAGTCAGAGCCTGAGCCATTATGTTTCATGTAATTATGCTAATAAATAGTACATCATAAAAGTATAACCTGCATATGTTGAGTCAAGTAGTACATTGCAACAGATAAAACTCCAGGGAGCTTACATGTCTGTTGGAAGTGTCACTATAAAGCACTTGACTTAAACAGGTGTTTAGCAGATGTGGGAGGATGGGGGGTGGGTGGGGTGGGATGTTGTGGTGCGGTGCTTAAACAGCATAACAGGATAATAAACAGCCCTTAAGGTGAATGAACAGAGACTACTTACAAGCCTTATCCATCTTGCAGCTTAAAGTTAAACACCAACGAAACACCAGATGGCGAAATTGAGCAATTTTCTCCTTTAAGTGTTCTGATGTTATAAAGTCATCTTCAGTCTAAACCTGAATGAATGAATCATCCTGTGTCCATCTGCTGAACAGCTGGATTTTAGTAGGATGACCACAGCTTGTGATCACAGCTTCTAATATAAATACAATTTGAAGGAGCTTTACTGGTAAATCAGCCTACATCTATATATAAAACCTGTATATGTACTGTTCAGTACCAGTCAAATGTTTGGACACACCTTCAGTTCAGTGCTTTTCCATTTTTTTTTTATTTTCTGCATTATTAGATACTGAAGTCATCCAAACTATGAAGAAATTCACATGGAATTATTTAGTAAATAAAAAAGTGTTAAACAAACCAGAATATGTTTTATATTTTAGATTCTTCAAAGTAGGCACCTCTTGCTTAGTGGACAGCTTTGCACATCTTGGTGTTTTCTCAGTCAGCTTTATGAGTCACCTGGAATGGCTTTCAGTTAACAGCTGGGCCTCATCAAGAGTTCATTTCGTGAATTTCTTGCCCTCTTAATGTGTTTGAGGACATCAGTTGTGTTGTGAAGAGATAGAGTTTACAGGTATACAGTGAATAGCCCTATTTGAGTAATGTTCTAATCCATATTATGGCAAGAATGCCTCAACTAAGTAAAGAAAAACAACAGTCTATCATTACTGTAAGAAATGAAGGTCAGTCAATCCCAAAAATTTCAAGAAAGTATCCTCAAGTGCAGTCGCAAAGACCATCAAACGTCATCAGGACCGCCCCAAAAAAGGAAGACCAAGAGTTACCTCTGTTACACAGTTCACCAGACTTACCAGCCTCAGAAACCACAGGTTTACAGCACCGCAGATAAATCACAGAGTTTGTTTAACACTTTTTACATTTACTACATGATTCCTTGTGTGTTCCTTCATAGCCTGGAGGACTTCAGTAATAATTTACAATTGAAAATTTAAAAACATTGAATGAGAAGGTGTAAAGGGAGAGGTGTAAAAAGTAATAAGTTTGCCATGCCAGAATAGTAGGCCTTAGGTTATCTGCACTGGGTGCTTACTATTTTGAGACACTATAGTATATTGAAATCATCACTCCTGTTATAGATCACTACACACATGGCCCCCGCCATCCACATACAACTGAGCTCACATCCGAAACCTAAAATAGAATAAATAGAAATCCATCATAGTTTTACATGATTGTTTTCTTGTAAACTATTTAATAGTTATAACAGTAAGCGTTTTTTTCCAGTGTAGCCCTGATCTACGTTTTGTGGGCAGCAGGAGGAGGAAGAGGAGGGAAATCCCCTCCGACAGACGCCGGAGTCTGAATCACGTCTAGAGGAGATGGAAGGCCAAAACACCCAAAAGCCCAGCAAAAAGTTCCTTGTGTAAAGAACGCATAGCCATATTCTCAGATGGGAGTATGGCACCTTATTTATATCCAAGTGTTCCTTAAATTATCATATGAAAACGTGTTTATGCTCTGTATGAACATGCTCTTATAAACGTATTATACGTAGTATTATTTTTGGTTATTGGTGGTCGCTTTATTCCACTTTTGTTACTTTTGGCCTTCCATAGTAAGAAGAGCATCGCCCACTACACAGCCCCCGCGTGGAGTGATGGTGATTCTCCACCAGAAGCCCCGCCCCTTTTATGACATCACTGACTCTACTCTGCCATAAATAAAGGGAGACCCGTCTCATCTCTCATCATAAAACGCACTGGAAAGAGCTACAGAAGGAGCTACAAACCAAACCAAAGGGAATTTCATTTTCTTAGGACCCATTGGAGTTCTGTACCCAGGAGCAAGAATCTGGACACACTGACATGTATGTATTACCTTGACATTAATTGTGTTACATTCAGAGACAGTAGATTTAATAATAATGTCACTTATAATAGGATAATAATAATACTAATAGTAATAATATGTACAATGGAGTACCTTTAGAGTCTAATGTAGTATCATTTCACAGATCGTGGGCTACTATCTTATCGACTGAGGTATTATTAAGAAGAAGAGGCTTGTGTTCAGCGCAGCCAGTTGTGAAGTCATGACTCTGAACAAAGGAGACAAGTTGCGGAACATGGACAAAAGGAGAGGCAGCACGCCGTTTCCCATGCACCTTCAGACTCTGCACCGGAGGAGCATGCCTGTGGACGACCGCGAGCTGCGCTCCTCCATGCCCCCGGTGCTGGCGGGAGAGCTGACCAACCTGACGCGCTGCACGTCCTACACTCCCGGCGAGCAGCACCGCGACAGCTGCGTGTCCGATTCCTCCGACTCAGTCATCTCCTCTGGTAGTGACTCCGACGCACAGATCTACAAGGTCGTCATTCTGGGAGAGCACGGCGTTGGGAAGTCCACCCTCGCGCGGATATTCGGTGGCGTGGAGGACACTCACGACTACGAGGACGCAGGTAATGACGGTGCGTGCTCGTACATAATTACACTAGAGCAATTAGGGTGCGTCCCAAGGACAACCGGAGCCGTTAGGATCACCCCATCAGACTGTGTGTGTGTTTGAGTTTGTTAAGGGCAATGGAATTTGTTATGGAATGGAACGAGACTTTATTGATTGCTGCTATTTCCATCCAGTTTCCATTGACTCCATTACCCACAAAGAGATTGCAGTTGCTGTCAATCACTGCACACACAAATATAATGGCTCTAAATGGCAGTGCTAGCCAGCAATACTGTGTACTAATGTACTGGAACTAATGTCGAAAAGTCATGTACACTATGCTGATCATATATTTTGTTCCATTCTTCTAGGAAATACATATGACAGATCTATCGTTGTCGATGGAGAGGAAGCAAATATCTTATTATATGACATCTGGGAGCAGGTGAGCTAATCACAGTCACTCAGTGTAAGGTTTAAGAAATATTCTGTTACCATAAACACAACATACACCAACAATGTAATAACCAGATACGGATTGTGTGTTTCCTAGGACAACAGCCAGTGGCTGAAGGATCAGTGTATGCGTATGGGTGATGCCTACATCATCGTCTATTCGGTGACAGACAAGTCAAGTTTCGAGAAGGCATCAGAACTCCGCATACAGCTCCGTCGGGCACGACAGTCAGAGAACATCCCAATCATCTTAGTGGGAAATAAGACTGACCTAGTACGCTCCAGAGAAGTGTCCATAGATGGTAGGTACCCTTAACTTTCCTCAACTACTAAGTAATCACCATAATAAAAGTCAGCACCGTCTTCCCTCTGTCCAGTGCAATGTGAAACAATTAAATAACAGAAGTGCAGGAATGAATATAGAGTTTAACTAATTAAAAGGGCTTCACTTTTTGGCATTTGCAAACATCACAGACATATTAAGTCCGGCCCCTATTTCAATCCTCGGTCCCTTTAGCTTGCTTTCTCACTCCAAACATTTAAAGCTGCTAATGTAACGTATTAATTCCTAGGTTACTAATGCATGGCAAGTAAAGTAAACAAGTCCCTAAATCCATCTCACCCTGTGCAACGAATAATAGCCATAGATCCTCGAACCTGTTTTCATTTTCCCTTTTGTTTTTTCTTGTAGAGGGCAGTGCATGTGCTGTCGTGTTCGACTGCAAGTTCATCGAGACCTCTGCATCTCTACATCACAATGTCCGCACTCTATTTGAGGGCATAGTGCGACAGATCCGCCTGCGTAGGGACAGCAAGGAGGAGAATGCACGGCGAATGGCTAACTGCAAACGACGTGAGAGCATCAGCAAGAAAGCCAAGCGCTTTCTGGGTCGCATGGTCGCACGCAAAAACAAGAAGATGGCCTTCAGGCAGAAGTCCAAATCCTGCCACGACCTTTCAGTGCTCTGAGCATGATGGACTTGTAGAGCCACTAAGACCAGAAGCTGTGCGTGTTTTTTTTTTGACACTAACTCAAGGACTAGTCATCTGTACAGAGATATCTTTACATATTTTATATTGTAAAGCAGACAAACAGAAAGCAACCATAGTCAGTGGTATAGACTTGCATGAGGCTTTTTAAGTTTATATATTTTAGTTCATATTTTCTTTTCTTTTTTGCCTTAAAGTTGTTGAGTGGTGAAATTCTAGCAGTGCAAGTAGAAGTCAAGGCCTCAAAGCCATCTCATTGTGGATTGAGAGCTTTGGGCAAGAGAAGAGTTCTCAAGAGAAGAGTTTATGAATGCAGTAGCAATTATACTGATTGTACAGCTCTCAAAGGTGGGATACACTTTCTCATGTACATGTCTAAACGATGAGCACAATTCATTTTCCTCACTGATAAGAGAAATGGAATCATATTTACTTGAATCTGAGTGCGCAGGTACGTACTTCAGCACTTCAGAAACACAGGATGGGGTTGGGGAGGGACTCTGGACTGGGAAATTTCACACATTTAATCATCAAAATATTATTTAAGTGCAAGGTGTAATTGAATATCGTAGAAGCAATAAATTATGTATTGTTTTTCAAAATGTTTGATTTGCACTTCCATTTAATATTATTCAGCTGTTAATTTTATTACATGTTTACACTGATTTTTATAATAAAATGAGTTAATTTAATGAGCAACGTCCTTGTTTACTGCTAACACACACACACACACACACACTCACACACACTCACACCTACGCACACTCACACCTAGGCACACACAAAACACAATTTCCTCAGGAAGCTCAGCTGCATTTAATGTATTCCCTCATCCATATGTAGGTGTGGAATTATTCGGAGACTTGTTGACCGGGAGTATTATTAAAGGAAACAAGGCAGTTAAGGGCTTTTGCATGAAATTAAAGAAGTTAAACATTAATTCTCTGAGAGTGGACACTCTCTCTTAAGAGAGTGGTTCCCTCACTCTTAGCTTTAATCAGTGTGTTTTTGTTGAGGACCGGAGCAGACACTCACCCACCTTTAAGGTAAGATTTTCTAAAATTCATATGAAATATGAAGGATATATTTGCAATAATAGCTCTACCATAGACGTGTAGGCCGTATAAATTCAGTGATTAGGTAACATTTTATAGGTTTATAGGCATTATGGTTTTTGCCACTGTTAATGCCTGAACTGACATTCTTGACTTCCAATTTCTTCTTGTTCTCTAATTAAACAGACTGGAAATTAGACTTTTAGTTGAGACAGTGAGTCTGTCTGTAAATCTTCTTATTCCTTCCAAAATGTAAAGTAATTATCTAAACAGATCCTAAAACATATGTGCATCTAATCCTTGATTCTCATTATCTGATACATGTTTCTTAAAGTATAAAAAATGTTTCCTGCCAGTTCCTAGTCTGTTGCTATACTCTGTGTACAATTAGGAAAGAAAACCGCACAGTGTAAACTCAACATTGTAAATGTGGTTGGTGTTACTTTTAGTGGTTAACCTGAAGTTCTTTCTTAGGCATGTTAGCCATCTCGGTGTTTTTGACTGCTCTTATGATTTGATGAATCAAATAAATCACTTTAATGACTCAAAATCCCCATCACTGATCTCTGTACTGTGCTGAAATATATTATACCTGCATAGGCTTTGACGTCAAAATGCACATTTAAAATAGCCTGCAGTATAATAAAAACCTGCCGAATGATGAAATCTGATTGTTTTGTGTAGCAGACTACAGGACACAGCGTTTTCAGTGAATGAGATGTCTTCATGGATGAAAACACTGAATGTAGGTCTTTTTTTCTTTGTTTACTGTATGTCGTTTGTTGCACAATGTTGCATAATATGTATAACGCTGTGCAAACATTTCTTGGACAACTCTTTTAGCAGAACTTAATGCTCTTTAATGCTCTTTTTTTATTTTAGCTACTGTGTTGTCTGTCTATTTTATATGGAGGAGCAGCACACCTTAGGATTGGTGTTCCAGAAAACTATGATGGTATTTTCCCTTGGTACCTCACCAAGGTGAGTTCTTCCCAAAAAGGACAAGCTGGCACTGTTGCTCTAAATCGGAAGAGACACAGATTTTAATTGCAGACTTACTCTTTTACCAAAATGTCTAAGGAAAAAATACAACAATACAAAAGTTCCTCATTTAGGATAATATTTAGGATAACATTTAGGTCTCCTATAGAATCTAATCTAAGAATCAATATGCTGTTTGTTATTTTCTGATATACCAAAAATGAGTTTCTAGCTCTTCCCCTGGTGTCATTAATACATTTCAAACAACATTGGATGGAATCTCATTTTCTGCTATCACGTTTTCAATCTCTATGGACCAGCTATTAATGGCTGCCCTTGTCTTGCAGTTTTGAGTGTAAGGTGTTAAAGACTTTATAGGTTGCAGTGGGGACAAGGGTTAAAAAGCAGGCAACTTGTGTACATGCTATTCATTTACCTCTTTCACACAATTCAATGATCCAAGGTGTAATTATGAGCAAGCTGCATGCGTCACTAAACTTTATATGAGGCTCCAGCACAAAGCCGGAGGGCCAGTCATGCTGTGTCCAAAATGGCAGGCATTTTAACCTGAGGCTGCTGTAATAATGAACATTTCTGCCTCCTCTGGACAGCCTTTTCCCTCTGACATTGTAAGTAGAGGAAATTGCACGAGATTATCTTGCCACACTCACTGTTTAATATCAAGCTCCCAAAATGTTCTCTGAATGTATTGAGGAGTGATTAATTACCGTGCCGGAACTGAAAGGACATAATAATGGTTATTATGTTTATTCAGGCTTTCAGAAAGAAGGCACAAGTGACTCATGTTCTTTGTATGCACCTATCAATAAACCAAAGTAGGAATATTCAAAGCAATAGTTCTATGAAATATCTAATTTACATAATGTTCCGTTGTACCTTAAATATAGCTGGTGAGCAAAGATATTTTTGAGTGGTGTACTGGAACTACAAGATGAGTGTAGGTCACAAGTAAAAAACACATAGCTACCAGGTTAGCATTGCACTTAATGCATGCTCACTTAATGCATCATCACACACTCATTAATCACTATCATATTTTATGTGGTTTACACACAGTGTCAGATAAAAATGGACAAACAGTATGTTACATAAAATGGACAGGTGACCTTGAAGCTGGAAGCTGCAAGCATAATACTTAAGTATGTGGGTGTGATTTAATTAAATTAAATTAAATGTAATTTAATTTTATTTAATTAAATTTTTATTTAAGGTTGAAGTTAAAAATGAAATGTTTAAAGAGATTCAGATGATAATATACCTCAGATTTGCATAGATATTATAAGCTATAATTGTATGTCTTTATAAAGCTGCTTTGAGACAATGTCCATTGTTAAATGTGCTTTAGAAATAAAATTGAGAGAGAGAGAGAGAGAGAGAGAGAAGATTTAATGTTGTTTTGTAAAAACAAATGTAATGTAAAAAATGTTAATATGGATTTTTCTGCATTTTCTAATCAAACAAATAGTATTACTTTGTTTAAAAAAATGCCTTTCAAGAAACCTTGGACACACTGTGTGCCTGATGTTACTCTGGCCAATAAGATTTGCTTGCTTGTTAATTACATTAGCCTTATAGCTTCAGTGAAAAATGAAAGACAACACATATTTTGGCTGATGGAATACATTTGGGGTAAGAGGACAGCTTTGGATGAATTCATATTTAACCAATTTTACCATGGGAAATATTTTCCTAATTACTCAGACAAACATGATCTGCCATTTTTAATCATTCAAGCGTTCATGAACTACAGATCACATGTGTGGCACGGGCAGATGATGCTGACCCACTATGTATTATGCTTTGCCATGCAGAAGCTAGACTCCGCATCAAGTATCGATGTGCTTTATTGAACACTGCATGGCACAATCCATACCAGAGCTAGCCCGACCCATAGCATGTGTTTTTAAGAGTCAGTCATTGAATGGATTCAGTGCTGTCAGCAGCAGCAATCCATCTAACCATGTGAGGCTCAGAGAGTTACATGTAATGTAGGATCTTAACAATTAGCCTCCAGTAGACATGTCTCACACACAAAGCTGGCTGTCAAAACAAAATATGCAAAAAGATGCAAAATTAAGTCATTGTAAAGAAAAAAACTGTTATAGTAATTTATTGGGACCAGGGTTGTTGATGTGTCTCAGTCATTAAGGCTTTAAGTTACATTATCAGAAGGTCATGTGTTCAAGTCCCAGAACCTCCAGTCTACTGTGACTATATCCTTGAGCATGTCTTTTACCATTAGCTCACTTATATCTTGCATCAATTGTAAGTTGCTTTTTTTTTATAAACGTCACCCAAATTAGCAAATGGCAACCCTATTGAAAGTCAATTCTATTAAAATTGATAGTAATTTGTTGACAGTCAGTATAATCTTTTGACCGCATCCCATATCAATAAAATGCTTGAAATCAAATGTTCTTTTAAATCAGTTTTTGGCTTAATGGATGTTTTTGTGGCTTATTCCCATAGCTGCCTGATCTTCCCTTAACCTATGCTGATCTGATGGTGAGCGGTGACGATGAGGGGATTTTTGGAGTAGAGGCAGGTTTCTTGTATGCCTTAAAGCCACTGGACCGGGAAAAGAAGCCATCGTATTCCCTGCAAGTGGGTAGACTTTTACAGTTGAACTCCAGTTGTATTTTTATTAATTAAGCATTGTATTGGTAAAACGTCATGACCGTTGGGCTTTTTTTACTCAAATCCAAGAAACGGAATAGCATAAATCTATAGAAATATTTAACGCAGGTTGTCGATTCACTTTGACAGCTTTGTCAGAATGGTCATGAATGTAGTTACTATTTACTGTCATAATTCACCATGATTAAAATAATTATTACTTAGCTTTTAAGGCACATTAGCAAAAGTCTGGCATTGAGTATCCAACCTAATACACTTTCAAGGCTGCAGCAAAAATACCTGACAAACACTGTGGAAAATTGCAAGTCACATTATGATGAAGGGGTTGACTGTGGGCACTGAACAGACTTGCCATGTGACCATTAAATCCACCTGCGCTTTTCTTCCAGGTGTCCTTCACAGCATCCATGCACTCACAGAGCTTTAGTGTAGAGGTGTGCGTCATCGACAAGAATGACAATGTACCCATGTTCCTGCAAGAGAGCATGCGAGGCACTGTTCAGCTCGGTCTGCTGAAAGGTGGGAGAGTTCAGCATGGCTACATAATCATTTCTTTACAAAGGGTTAGTCTTACCAGGTTGTTTTTTTTTGTGTAACAAATATTTTGAGCTAGTGATTCCATCCAATCCAATCTAAATGAAACAGAATGCAGTGACATAATGCAGTAGGATGTTTAAGGTCACACTCCTTGTTTCCTTTAACTGATTCTTTGATTTGGAGAACATCCTAAGTTATGCTATGTTACAAATTGCTTGCAGGACTCCTGAAAAAAAACCCACCTTCTTCCACAAAAAGTATGACCAACAGTCTAAGTGAATGTCTTGGGGTTCTATTTCCTCAAAACATAAAGCCATAAGAAATGACCAGGATAAACCATTTACATTTACAGCATTTGGCAGACACCCTTATCCAGAGTGACTTACATTTTATCTCATTTATACAACTGAGCAGTTGAGGGTTAAGGGCCTTGCTCAGGGGCCCAACATTGGCAGCTTGGTGGTGCTCGAGCTTGAACCCCCAACCTTCTATTCAGTAGCCCAACACCTTAATCACTGAGCCACCCTGCCCCAGCCTATTGAGCCACCCCTGCCCCAGCCCATTGAGCCACCCCTGCCCCATCCCTTTGAGCCACCCATACCCCAGCCCATTGAGCCACCCATACCCCAGCCCATTGAGCCACCCCTGCCCCAACCCATTGAGCCACTCCTACCCCAGCCCATTGAGCCACCCCTACCCCAGCCCATTGAGCCACCCCAGCCCCTGCCCCAAACCAGATACTGAAGATGGATCCTAGCCCCAGTGCCTGCGCCTAGTTACAAAGAACTGTCATAAAGCAATCAGACTACACATATAATAAATGAAATTAAGAAAATGTAAGAAATAAAATCAAATCTTGTGACCTGAAGCAGAAGAGAAACTTACCATAATAACAAAAGATAAAGGTTAGCAACCACAGGGAGCACAGGCATCAATTACATAGAAAATAAATAACAGCAAAAAAAGAAAATAGATAGATACTGTATACAGAAACTCACACAGAAAGGGGCTGATTGGGTGTTTCAGTATCAACATAGCATTAGGAAATCCAACTGATTACATCACAGCTGAAGACTGCTACATGTATGAGCATACTGTAATCTTCTGAAGTATCTATCTATCTATCTAGTATAATCTAAATGACTTCAAGATTGTAGTATTCCCTGACTTACTTCTATTAGCATCACCTTTACTTGGAATTTAGTAAAAGAAATCCATAAATCTTACATCAAGACAAAAAATAATTGTTTGGGACATATCAACAGTGACAGACAGTATACGCAGTGATGTACAACAGACCTCCTAAAGTCAGCAGTGAGTGTAATCCAAGTTGTGTAAATTGGATTTTAAGGGCAATCTGCAAGAATAATGATTTCATTTTCTACAAGGACTTTTTCCTTAATTGGAAATCCTTTACAAGTTCCAAAAAGTGTACCAGAAAAATAATTTTTATCCCTTTCATCAGTCTTGCTTTTATGTTGTAATGTTCAGCTCGACCTTCAGAGTGTACTGCAATTGAAAAGAAAAAATGATTTAATTAAAGATGGCAGCAATTTCTCACTGTCTTGCTGGTGAGGCGTTCAGGGCTGAGAATGCAAAGAAATAGGCATCGTGTTAGTAATGCTATACTTGTGAGGACTTTCCATTTACATACAGTAATTATTAACTCAGATAATTAATTCTAACCCTAACCCAAGCCCTAACATTAACCTTAACCTCAATAATGAAAAAGCAACTTTTTAAATTATTGTTAGAAACTACAACAAGAAAACCCCACTTTCCTTAAGGGCACCAACAAAATGTCCCCACAAGGTTAAAAATACAGGTATTCCTATTCTTGTGGGGTCCCAACAAATATATAAAAACATGACACACACACAGACTTTGTCTTCCTGTACTTGTGAGAACCTTCCACTGACATGATTATTAATGCAGCAAATTAATGTTATGCCTAACCCCAACCCCAACCCTAATCCTAACCTAAACCCCAGTAATAAAATGGCATCTTTTTTTGAAAAAAAAAAAAGTTAAAAACTACAAAAATTACAAAACTTTCCTTCTGGGGATCAGAAAAATGTGCCCACAAGATCCAAAATAGCAGATATTCCTTTCCCTGTGGGGACATTAGGTCCACACAAAGATATAAAAGCATAGTCTCTCTCTCTCTCTCTCTCTCACACACACACACACACACACACACACACTCACCTATGGCAGCAATTAGTTTTATAATGTTGGAAGATGTTGAGAAGAATTTGGGAGGGTTTATGTTGGAGTGTTTATAATTATGCTGGATTTACTGATTGCTTTGGGGCGTTTAGGAAATATTTAGAATGTAGAGACTCTTGGTATGTTTATTAGAGGTTGGTATTATTGAGGTTTATTAGAGAATGTTGACTTTGTTAGAGTCTGTTTTAGAGTAAGTTTATTTGTACTTACTGAACAATTGGAAGCAGACTCAGTGACCTTCTGTGGTGTTTGTATATTTGAGTGGTAAAGTTGCACCTGGCATACATACTATAGTACTATGCTTTCACACATTTTTGTAAATCCTTGTGGATGTACAGTAGATAAGTTCTAAAACGTTGCTGTGTGCATGCAGAATTTTTGAAAACGCAAAGAAAAAACTTATTCCAGTCCTGTAAGAACCCTAGTGGTTTGTGTAAACAACAAGCCAGAGCATTCTCTCTCACCCCACCAAATGCTCAGCAACCCAACTCAGAAACCAGCCACCAGCTTAGTGCCTGCTGCCTCAATATAACATAATCTGGTCATTAGCTATAAACATAACATAACCAGGTCATTAGCCATCCAGGTAAAGCACTGGCTGACATTAAGTATAAATTAAGAAATATTCACTGAGCATATGGACAGCAGATATGACTCAGTTAAAATTTAAGGACCCATAATTTAAGGACCCATATAGGCAGGCAACATTCCCACAATGATTGCTAACGTTACCTACAAATTACATAATATAATGAATAATTAATGTAAATGTAATGTAATGTTCAAAGAACACTATCTTTGAACATTTTCATGGATTTTTATCATTTAAAATATGTTCCTATAAGGTTAAATGTTAATTAAGACATAACGTTTTAACTGCAACATTCTTAGGATGTTTGAGGATGTTGTTCTTTTACTGGAATATTCTTAGGATGTTTGCATAAAATGGAATTGTTGGAAGTGAATGTGGTGGCAGTATGTCGCACCTCCCTGGGAGTTCACAGGATTATTGTTTCTGAAAGAAGTTAGGCACCTCATCCACCTCTCTCAAGGTAGGAGAACTGCCATTCTATGAGGAATGTTTCATCCACATGGGCACTATTGAGAAGCATGTTGTTCCAGGAGGTCTGTGCTGCAGCTACCCTTGGTGGGTTGGTACCTCATGACCTTGTGGTGGGGATATCCAGGTATTAGACACTGCCCTTGTCATTATCAGTCACATAGAAAGCAAGTTACAAATGCAACTGCGGTTCTACGAACACCAGATAACCGAAGAAGCACACTTCTTATTGCTATGCTGTAAAGGTATGCCTTTTCCTTTTGTGAGTGAGTGAATGAGATAGAGAGAGAGACCATTGGTGACTTTAATATTCCATACCATTAGCCTAGAGCATAGCCAGTTACCAGAAAAAGGCGCAGCTAGTCAAGTTGGCTGCTGCTGTTGATGCCTAGCGTAAGCTATCAATATTATTGATTTAATTTTAACGTCCCTCCCTGTTGCTCAGCACGCAATATCTCTCCTCTCCAGTTCATTGTGTACAGTGGGAGCAAAAGAATTGAGGGTATAGTCATGCTGCCAATCAAACCCACCAATAGAAACTCTTCTCTCATCCATCAGCAGTCCCAATCATTGTGTCCAGTTCAAACTTGCAAGCCAATCCGGTAAACCAGACATGTTCTTAAAGCTGTCTTTTAATCCTGCATTAAAAAGACACAAAATAACTTCATTCTTATGAAGATACCTACCTAGGAGAGAATAAGATGACAAATGAACATTGTTAAGAGCTCATTGTGTTCTCTACTTTCATATATCTCTCAGTATTTCTTAATGATCATACTGTACACTTACCACTTATTGTACACTTGTCTTCAGTAAGTTAATAAAGGTCACATGGTGATGATCAGAAAGCCATTTTGTATTAGAACTGCTTATGTTCTCATTAAGCATGGAGTTCTTGTAAATCTGAATTTAATAAAAAAAAGGTTTGGAGATGCAATGTTCCAAATTGTTGCCAGTGGGGCTTCATACTTCATACCGCTAGCTAGTTGTTGTAATAAGCATTGGCATGATGGTTATAATATTTTGTTCCAACATCAAAACATCTTTAGTCAAATTTGTTGTGCTGATCAACAGGGATTGTCATCGAATAAAGTACAGTACAGGCCAAAAGTTTGGACACACCTTCTCATTCAATGCGTTTTCTTTATTTTCATGACTATTTACATTGT
>JAOVYV010000001.1:31305426-31317150 GCA_025674545.1 Hassar affinis | reverse complement strand
AGGAAACCGGAGTACCCGGAGGAAACCCACGCGAACACGGGGAGAACATACAAACTCCACACAGAAATTTCCCAGGTTGCCCCACCCGGGGATCGAACCCGGGTCCTTCTTGCTGTGAGGTGACAGTGCTATCCACTGTGCCACCGTGCCGCCCCAGTTCACAGGGTATATTGCAAAATGAATCTATTTATAATTCCTTGTCACTATAGTAATTTACTTGATGATTTCTGAAAACTTATTTAGATTTTGATTGTGAGAATTGTTTTTGGCTTTCTTTTCTAGTAAACATAATCAACTGCAATACTCCCCCTCCTCTTTGTCCTAATAATAATAATAATAATATAATAATAATATAAACTTATAAAATAGAATGTGAGAGAAAAGTGTATTTCTATTGTACGAGATGATAAAGTGTAGTAGAACTGGCTGATTTCACTACTAAGCAAAATAACAATGATCATTTTTGCCATCATTGTGAGATCATTGTGCCATCATTGTTGATTATATAGCAAGTGATCCACTGGTAAAATTCAAAATTCAGATGTGAATTATACAGTTATAAATTTGTGTATAGTCACTTGCATGACAGCAAGAAGATTGCAGTAGGCTGTCTGTAAGAAAAAAAATGACACACAAGGCAAACTAAAAAAGTCTAAAGTCAAAAAGAGGATATGTTAATAAAACAGACTCAGTTTTACATTCTGCTCTGCACGCTGCTCCACTGCTGTGGCTCACACTAGGAGTGACAGTTTCTCAGAATGAAACCTAAAGCCCTTGGCCTGCATTCCTGAGACATCAAAGCTTTTCAGAATTGCATCTGGGCCCTTTACTATGCTCTGTATTGACACCTATCCACGTACGCAGGAAACGACAACAATAGACTAGACCGGAGATTACAAAAATGTGTCAAAGCTCGAGAAAAATTAGCCACAGTGTGATCAGTAACACTGATATATGATTGGAGAGTTGACTTGAGTCAGAAAAAAAAAAATGGGACAATGGGACAACATATACAAAGATACAAAAACTGTCTCTCAATAAGAAGAAAGAAAAGAGCAGGCATGCATTTCTGGAACAAATCCACTGGGTGAGGTGTTGGAATGAACCCCCAAGGACAGGAGAATATTCTGCCTACTGCTGTTTAGTGTTAACAGCTTACAGCTTCACAGGCCGTGACAGGAAGATGTTCATGAGTCAACTGTAGCAAATAACTGAGGTCATGTCTAGCTGTCTATCTGAAAAATGGCAATTGTAAAAAGTAACGAGTTGGATCAAGTTCCCACATTCACTCATTCATTTATCTGTTCATCTTGAGTTACAGTATATTTCAGATCAGGGTCTCAGCAGATCCTGATGGATCAACAGTCTATCACAGGCAGCAGTAGGTATTTCTTGTAAGGAACTTTTTTCAGCATCCAGTTTATTAATAAAAAATAATATAACTGAAAATTATAGTTATGAGTCATTCAATCTGCCACCGTCATGCTGTTTCAATAAATGATGATTTCAGAAATTAATTTCTGTTCATTGTTATTGGCAAGTTACCAAGAACGTCAATTTCAACATCACTTCCAGAAAATAAAAACTGTTTATAAAGTCAATAGTGATTAAATATTAGCTGGACATATGCCCCACTGCCAAAATGTGCATGCTGACAGGGTTGTTGTGTGTTGAATCACTAAAATGGCTAAAAATAAATAAATCTGCTTGCGCTCTGCACACAGTGTACAGTTTATCTCATTTTATCGAGCAGCATATGCCCTGCCTGAGACACCATAAGATACCAGTGATCAGCAATCCTTCTCTGCTTCTGTTTGAAGTTTGAAGTCATTGCTAGAACATTCCTCGCTGCTGCTGAGGATGGCCCCACATGGACACCCTAAAGATTACCATGATGGACAGCCTAAACATACACTTGGAAACAATAAATTTGGCTTTGGACTGCAACTGCCAAACTACAATAATTGCCATGAACAGTTTTACACTCCTTAAAAGTAAGTATTTGGAACAATGACCATTGATAAAAGTGTTTTAGAAATAAAACTGATGTGAATTAAAACACTAAAGCTTTAAAGCTACTGTTGTTAATATACAAGGCATATACTAGATATGTGATATTTGCTATCTTTGTACAAACTGGAGCTGGTTTTGTCTTGTTTTGTAAACAAATCTCCATTAGTTTCCACTGGTTAACCTCTATATTAAGTAACCAAATGATTAAAACCATATGATGGCCAAGGACTTTGGAAAATATGTCCACCATGAGGTAATGCTGTGGTAGGATGTAAATCCAGGAACACACAGACCTGCAGGTGTTTAAAGCTAGGTAACTCACCTGTTTTTCTGAGACTTTAATAGGTTCAGCCAGAACAATCCATGTGACACTTTCAAGCAGTGGAGGAGTGGTCAAAGAGCCAGGGTAGGTCCAAAACCTTAGACTAGACGGTAGGAGACACTGTGGGTTGAAACCTTTGAATTCTGCAAAACTTCCCTTGAAAATCAAAGAACACAGATTAAGGCTTGAGTGCATACAGCCATGATGGCTACAGCAGCAAACATTATCTCTTTCAATACATGACACTTTTTCACTTTCTCACTGAATATATATTGTATATATTTTTTATGTGTAATATAATATAATATATAATATAATATATCATATCATATATCACATCATACATCATATCATATATCATATAACATGCTGGGTTTTGCAAAAGAGAAGCAAATATGACCTCAGCATTCCAACAACCTCAAAGTCTCCAAGTGTTTCAGATTCTCAAAGAGGTTCAGTCTAGCACACAGGCCAAGATACTTTTTTATTACCGTTTACTACAGTACTGTACACTTTATAATATAATATAATATAATATAATATAATATAATATAATATAATATGCTGGGTTTTGCAAAAGGGAAGCAAATATGACCTCAGCATTCCAACAACCTCAAAGTCTCCAAGTGTTTCAGATTCTCAAAGACTTTCAGTCTAACATACAGGCCAACATACTTTTTTTATTACTGTTTACTGAAGTACTGTACATTTTATTCCTTTATACTTTAACATTTTTATGTAGAAATATTTTCATATATATATATATACACAAAACAACACATATTTAATTTTTTAATTTTTATTATTTATTTAAAAAGACATACCTTGAATTTAACCATATACAAAGCATCAGTTATAGTGTGTAGATCTCTGTGTTCATCTCCTTTCTGAAAATAACCACAACACAATGAAAAGGTTACATAACAAAATGACAATTCCAGAAGGTCCCCTTTGAACGACTGTGTACATGATTTTTATTAATCAAGTTAGAGTCTTATTTTTAAATTCACTCAAAATATATTTGAAGACTATGTTCTGCCACCAAAATAAACCAGATTTCTTAATCCTATCTTAAACGGATGGCAATGTCAACATTCTCACTTTGACCAGTTAGTGTGTTTTAAATAGATTTCCCTAAAATAATTCATATGTAATGATTTGATTCATTTTTGAGTTACCTTAGTCACTCAAACAGTTCCTATAAATCATAACCAACAAGTGAGAAGCTCTAACCTCCAAAAAGATGCCCAGCACAGCCAAGCCATCAGGAGCTGCGGCGGCTTCACCAAATGTCCGATAGCGCACAGCATTCCAGTGCACCAGATGTAGCTGTGGAAAGGGGAAGTAAGATATAAAATGCAGTAAGATACAAAAGACACAGAGAGAGATTGGCTCTGGTGAATTTATTTTATCCAATTTTGTGTTCACACCTCAGACACATAGGTCTTCCCACTGACAGTGTGTTCAGAGCCATCACAGTCTTTTCCTCCCCAGTGGAAGTGGAACTGTTTGAGTCGGTATGCATTTTCAAGTGGGCCTCCTTGGATCACTGTCATGGGAGAAGAGTGATTCAGCTAGTGATCAGATTACATGATCTCTGTGTCTAAAGAGGTATAGTATGCAAATGTACAGTGGACAAAACCGAAGAGCTGTAAGAGATGTTTGAATTGAACAATGTCCTTGTAAAGCTGCTTTGAGACAATGTCCACTGTTAAAAGCACTTTAGAAATAAAATAAATTGAATGCATAGCTATAAGGAAAACACTGTTTACTATATATGTAAATTTAATATTTTGGTGAAAATTCACATTTGCACAATTTTTTGACATTACTCACATAAATGTAGCTGATTAACCAAGATGCTCAGTGTTAGTCATTCTTTAGTTTTGTTCTATGAGTGTAAAGGAAATCACTTTTTCAAAAATCACATATATTTCATAAATACATGTCAAAACACGTGCCTCAAACTATGTTCAGATCAGATTTACTGATGCGGTTTTAGACAATATTAAACACATGAACAAAACTTCACTGCACAGCTAGCTTGGACAAGCACAATATTTGTTGTTTTCTTAGCATCATACCAGAAACCTGGAAGCTATACAAAAGATAATATCTAAATAAATTGTTTTAAAATGAGATTACATTAGTAGCAATTTTTTTGTAAGTAAGTATATGAATATGGGTATATAAGTGCATGTGCTTTTGTTTATAGAAAATATTTGGGGTCAGTCTGCCTAGAAACTTCTAGATAGATTAGCCCAACGCCAAGCTCATCTACATATTTAAAAGGAACATTGTGTAAAAAATTTTTCAGCTGAACTGTTTCTTTAATAATGTGTTATTAAAGTTATGAAATGACACAATCTAGGTCTAAGGAAGGAACACCCAAAATATCCTACTTTCCTTCCTTTCAGTATGTGTGTCAAGTTTGGTTATGCAGTATGAGGAGAGTCTGAGGGATGAACTAATAGGTTGCCACTGTTAAGCATGTCTAGTAATACATTATAAAAATTTGCCTTTATGTAAATGCAAAAAAGCCCCAGTAAATTATCGGGCCAAGAAGAAGTATTTGACACACTTGAATATTTCGGATCATCAAACTACTTTTAATATTAGACAATTATACCCCAAGTAAACACAAAATGCTGTTTTTAAATAATGATTTTATTCATTGAAGGAAAAATGGTGTTCAGCTACTGTATGTGCTACTAAATCAGACATTTAACCGAATTCAATTGGCTATTGGTTTCAATTTCAGTAGCCACATCCAGGCATGATAACTGTTAAACCTGTTGAATTTAAACATTACTTAACATTACTTTTACTGACAATGAGAAGCAGCTAGAAGGTCTCAAAAAGCAGCACATGATGCCATGCTCCAAAGAGATTCTAATACAGACACGAAAAAAGGTCTGGAAAGCCATTGCTAAGGCTCTGGGACTCCAGCAAACCACAGTAAGAGCCATCACCCACAAATTATGAAAACACAGAACAGTGGTAAACCTTACCAGGAGTGACGGCCAACCTGCTAACAAAAAAAATAAAAAAAATACACAAAGGCTCATCTTGTATTTGCTAAAATACATCTTGAAGACTTTTGGGATAATATACTGTGGAGTGATGGGTCAAAAGTGAAATTTGTAACGGGTCCCGTAAATAGACACCACATTCTACCATAAGAACATCATATGAAACATGTCAAATGTGGTGGTGGAAGTGTGATGTTCTGGGGCTGCTTTGCTTTGCTGCCATGGAACCATAAAGTTTACTCTCCATCTGGAAATCCTAAAGGAGAATGTCCGCCGATCAATTTGTGACCTAAAGCTCAAGCACAGTCGGCCTAGGCAGCAGGACAGTGAATCAAAGCACACGAGCAAGACTCTGAATGGCTTAAAAGAAACAAAATTAAGGTACCGGAGCAGCCATGTCAAAATCCTGACTTGAATTCCATTGGGATGCTGTTGCAAGACCTTAATGAGGCAGATCATGCTCGAAAACCCTCCAATGTAGCTGAATTAAAACAATTCTGCAAAGAACAGTGGGACAATGTTCCTCCACAGTGATGTACAGGACTCCCTGCAAGCTATTACAAATGTTTGATTGCAGTCGTTACTGCCTAGTGTGGCCCAAGCAGTTATTAGGTTTTGAATAGATCTTTATCTTCAATAAATGGAATAATCATTTAAAAGCTGCATTTTGTGTTTACTTGTGTCTTTATCTTAAAATTAGTTGGATAAGCTGAAACACTTTATTAGCAAAAATAGATGAAAGTGGGAAAACCAAAACTTTTTCACAGCACTGCATACAGGAAACACCCAGAGCCCTCACTACCACTTTTATTTACCACTTTTATTTTTATTTCTCTCTCTCTCTCTCTCTCACACACACACACACACACCTCTTCATTTAGAGTATGTGGCTGTTTGTCTAAACCAAGAATTTGAAGACCAGATTTGCATTACTTGGTAAAATGTCCTCCAGATTATCATGTAAAGAAATTAGACTGAACACCCTTACCTGACATACCCAAGCATATTTGAATGGTATTACACATTTTGCACCTATTGTTTTTTCCAGAATTAGATTTTAGCATGCAATATTTTAATACCCATTGCCAGTGTTGCATTGTTGCACTGAATGATGAGTCTTTCATTTCGTTCTCTTCGACAATTCACCAGCAGATGTGTCCTGGACATTTGGGTAAGCTCAAGAATGCTTATAGATGTTTCAAGACATTTTAACCATTCTCAGTGCTTGGTGTCTTCAGCACTGCAAATGGCATAGATAAGATAATGCCAAACAAGAACACAAGGAACCAATATAAATACACAGAGAAACAACCCAGGCAGTGTTCCTTTCCTTTACGATATTTGTTTCATTGGCAGAATTATAACTTTGCTTTAAATACTGACACATACAAAAAAAAAAAACTGAGTGCGGTAATTACACAGCTGAGCAATCAGACAGGGTCAGAGGAGAGATTACATGTGTCAGCCAAAATCATGCTGAGGTAATGGTATAACAATGTTTCTGAATCACACACTTTAAATGCACTGTCGGGTCCATAAGTCTTTGGACAGCAACCTAATGTTTGTGATTTTGCCTGTGTATACCACCACAGGGAATTTGAAATGAAGTAAGCAAACTGTGATTGAAATGCAGATAACTGCAATAAATACCTGGCAAAGTCCAGAATTTGCAGTACAAGTATTAAAAATAATCCTTATATGTAAAACCATGTTAGTTTGGCCAATTAATTTTCTGAGTTCATGAAAGCAGAGGGACTTTAATGGTTCTAATTCCTAAACAGTTCATGCAATATTTTTGATAAACCCCTTGAATTAAAACCTGGAGGTTTACACTTCAGGTTGTGCACACAGGCTAAAACAGAAAAATTGTGTTGCTGTCCAAATATTCATGGACCTGACTCCAGTTTATTGCATCTTAGCCAAAGTCAGAGGTATCTTATCCAGAATACACTGCTTAGAAGACTGCTCATACTAATCATGAGTGGAGTCTAAATGACTATTTAATGGAAAACTAAATGTGTTATTTGGATAGGAATTATATATTTAAATAGCATCACAA
Organism: Hassar affinis; assembly: GCA_025674545.1. Classification (NCBI taxonomy): domain Eukaryota; kingdom Metazoa; phylum Chordata; class Actinopteri; order Siluriformes; family Doradidae; genus Hassar; species Hassar affinis. Next base: position 31,309,724 of record JAOVYV010000001.1, on the reverse strand, counting down.
AGTAAAAACTAGAGCATGCAATGTATAATAAATCATTACTCTCCCCAGTAAATACATTACTGTACTGATAATGTAGATAACATATAAACATATTAACATATACTAGTTCTCATACTCCTATTTTAAAGACCATACTGAGATCAGAGATCTGTGTGTTAACGTATTAGGAACACAACCACAAAACACAACCACAATCTTTTTCCATGGTGAATACATCCATCTCTAATGCCCATGAAAGTTTTCAGTCATCCAGATCATACTGAATCAACCGGCCTTCTGTTATAACATTGAATCTGCTTCATCAGACGAAGTATCATGGATGAATGATGAAATTTGATCATTTTTTGAAGAATTTTTTGTTAAGTCATCAAGCTGAATTCTATGCTGCGTTTCCCTACTGATCTCGGTTGAGGTTAGACCATGAGTATAACCCTGGGTTTTAGAGTAAAGAAAGCAACACATTAATTAACAGAGCAAAAAACATCTGACTGAGTCTAACCTGATCTGTTATCCATATCCTCAAACTCCACCACCACAGAGTGTCCATTGTTGGATATGTTAAGAGAAGTGCAGTTGTTATAGTTGACTATGATGGCTGGCAGACGGCTGTCATAGACTGCCTCTTCAGGTACGATGTTAATTGGGGACTGGCGGGCCCCTTGAGCGATGGGGTACGATCTGTGCCATGCAGATGGACCTGCCAAAATATAAGAAAGCAACAGGCAATGATGAATGAATGAATGAATGAATGAATGTGCTGACCCATGTCAAATACCCTAGTGGCTGGTATGCGTATAAGAAGACAGGGCTGTTATTCGATTTCAGCATGAGCATGCATTGCTGTACATATATTTCCAACCATGCATTGGACAATTTTGCTACTTTAACCCACCATAAGCCCTTCTCTGAGCTGTGCTAGAACAGGAACAGTGCAGATGCCATTAGGTTAATGAATGTCTCTATACCCTAATGCACTACTCCTGTTCTAGCACGGCTCGGAGAAGGGCTTGTATTGGGTTAAAGGAGCAAAAGTGTACAATGTAAAGCTGTATGAAACCTAACGGCTTCTTTGCAATAAAGTATCCACCAGACTAGAACAGATAAACACGGCACTGTGAACTAATCCATCAGCCTGTGTTTGTGAAAATAGTGGTTTTACATGAACATGCTACAAACATCTGCACGCTTTGCCATCAATAACCCAACAACTCAAACTCTAAGTTACAGCGTAAATTAAAGGCAAAACTTGTATGACCCAACTTTTCAGAACAGGTCGCAAAGCCTGATAAAAAATCCGCTTACCATCTTCTTCACCATAACCCCACTTATGACCAGTCATTATGAGTTTCCCTTCAGTGGCGCTAAAATGCTGGGTAAAGGAGAAGACAGCACAAGGACAAGCTTGCTGCTTGGTTAATGGTCGTGCGTTAATGTAGCCAGGTAGAGCTGCGGCAGCTCATGAGTAGACTGAGAAGTTTACCGGGTTGCCAGGTTGTGCTGACTTACTCTCTGCAGTTCATCTCTATGCTCGCTGTATAAAGATGTAGAAGACTGGCTAATGCAAGCTGCACGCAATTTGGCAACCCTACAAGTTCGTTCAGTCCTTGCCACGCCCCTACAAACCCGACTGCTAAACAAAGTGACCGGGTTTAAATTAAGAAAGTATCAAAATTACAAAACATGTAACGTACGACTAGAGAATTCTAATTTCACACCATAAAATGGAAGCATAAAATGTAAGAAAAAAGAAAAATTGGAAAAGGGGTGGGCGGGGGACAGAATACAAGTAAATAGCTACAGCTAAAGCCAAAGCTATATTGCCAAAAGTATTCACTCACCCATCCAAACCATCCACAGGTGTATAAAATCAAGCACTAGGCATGCAGACTGCTTCTACACACATTTGTGAAAGAATGGGTCGCTGGAATGGGTGAATTCCAACATGGTACTGTGATAGGATGTCACCTGTACAGTTGTGAAATTTCATTGCTATAAAATATTCCACAGTCAACTGTCAGTGGTATTATATCAAAGTGAAAGTGATTGGGAATGACAGCAACTCAGCCATGAAGTGGTAGGCCACGTAAAATGACAGAGCGGGGTCAGCGGATGCAAAGGTGCATGGACAGAGGTCACCAAATTTCTGCAGAGTCAATTGCTACAGACCTCCAAACTTCATGTGTCCTTCAGATTAGCTCAAGAACAGTGTGTAGAGAGCTTCATGGAATGGGTTTCCATGGCCGAGCAGCTGCATCTAAGTCTTACATCACCAAGCGTAATGCAAAGCGTTGGATGCAGTGGTGTAAAGCACACCACCACTGGACTCTAGAGCAGTGGAGACGTGTTCTCTGGAGTGATGAATCACGCTTCTCCAATCTGACGGATGAGTCTGGGTTTGGAAGTTGCCAGGAGAATGGTACTTGTATGACTGCATTGTGCCAAGTGTAAAGTTTGGTGGAGGGAATAATGGTGTGGGGTTGCTTTTCAGGAGTTGGGCTCGGCCCCTTAGTTCCAGTGAAAGGAACTAGAGATATTGGATTCACGCTCCCAACAATGTAGGAACAGTTTGGGGATGGCCCCTTCCTGTTCCAACATGACTGCGCACCAGTGCTAAAGCAAGGTCCATAAAGACATGGAGGAGCAAGTTTGATATGGAAGAACTTGACTGACCTGCACCTCAACCTGATAGAACACCTTTGGGATGAATTAGAGTGTAGACTGTGAGTCAGGCCTTCTCGTCCAACATCAGTGTCTGACCTCACAAATGCGCTTCTGGAAGAATGGTCAAAAATTGCCATAAACACACTCCTAAACCTTGTGGAAAGCCTTCTCAGAAAAGTTGAAGCTGATTTAGCTGCAATGGGTGGGTCGAAATCATATTAAACCCTATGGATTAAGAATGGCATGTCACTCAAGTTCATATGCGTGGGAAGGCAAGTGAGTGCATACTTTTGACAATGTAGTGTATGTTCTTCCATGTAAACGTTCCTCACTGGCTAGACGCTACAATATAAATAATAAAGTTAATGATTATAATAAAGGATATACAATAGACTATGGAAATCTGTGGTTGGATTCTGTGTTGTTTCTTTTGGCCAGTGGATAAACAAATCCAATGCTGTAATCATTGTAAGCTGTCATCATTATTCAACTAGAAAATGGGAAAGTTTTGTTTGGAGTCCTATGTATGAGTTTGAAGGTATAATCAACACAGTATAAATGATATCCCACTGCACAAGTTCAATTCACAGGGCGCATAAGAATATTTTCATTATAATACTACTAAACTTTACCAATATAAAATATAAAAACTTTACCAATAAAAATCCCTTTTATATTGCTGTCACTCAGAAAATACCAACAGGTAAGTTTCCCAGGATGTAAATCACACTGTGGCATTTTAACCTTATAGATATTATAGTTCTGTTTCTCTCTCTCTCTCTCTCTCTCTCTCTCTCCTTTTTTCTTTTAGTACAGCTGATAGTTGTTTCCCCAAACAATAAACCTGTCCACTAAATCCACTGACAATAAACCTGACCTCTAAAACCACTGTAAAACCAACTTGTACTACAAGACACTTTTATTTATGGACAAAAAGTGATACATATGATGACGATTCTTCTTCTTTCTTTGTTTTCCCTTTTTCCACATATGGTGATTTCAGTGAAGTGTGTGTAACACACATTATACTGTATGTATTTGTTGTCTGTTTAGCCAATTAGTCTTAAGCTGGAAAACTTGTTTGTGATGCCTTACATACAGGACACTCAATTTCAGAGAAATGCTAGGGAAGTCATGAATTATCAATGTTTGTAACTCTAGTAAAAGGGAGCAGCCATAGTATTGTAGCATTTCACTCTATCACTCTCGTGTGTGAAAGAGAAACCTATATACCATTTATGACATGCACCATTCTATGGAACCAGTTGTGATTCACGTGGTGTTAAAAATTACAGCTAGAAGTTTTCCATAATACCAAGAAGCTTTCAGTTGAAGGTTTAAATTAACTACAAATACAAATATAAAAAATATACAAATACAAAATCAAGTTGTCAGAAATATTATGGCCGTATTTTATCTATATGAATACAATATGAATACATTCACTTCACAAAAGCTGTAAAATAATGAGAGCTACTCAGTTACTACTACTATTACTACTACTACTGTGAAAACTAGTGTTTTTTTGTTTGCTTGTTTTTGTAATGTCAGTCAGTCATTTTCTGTACCGCTTATTCCCAGTTATGGGGTCACGGGGAAGCCGGTGCCCAGCCGGCAACTCTGAGCGCAAGGGCAGG
>JAOVYV010000001.1:31111703-31121704 GCA_025674545.1 Hassar affinis | reverse complement strand
TGTATGAGCCCTACGATGGATTAGCGCCCTGTCTAGGGTTGGTTCCTGCCCTTGCGCTCAGAGTTGCCGGCTGGGCTCCCCCATGACCCCGTAACTGGGAATAAGCGGTACCGAAAATGACTGACTGACTGACTGACTGACTTTTCTTCTCCTCAAGTCAAGGCTACACATTCCTGTGGTCATTAGTAGAAAAAAGTATGAATGTGAGACCAGATGTCACAGACAGAGGCAAAGTACCTGTTGCTGATAGCAGTGCTTGAAAAAGTCAGCTGTGAGGGTGTTCAGAGTTTTGGTCCCAGCTCTGTGGACGTTCTTTACTTAAGTGGTGGCCTTTATTTTTAATCTTGGTTTTGGACGATCCCTTAAAAATCAAAAAAGACGATGACTTGATTTTTGATTTGCTCATGGAAGCCTTCTTTAGTCTTTTTGTCTCAGGATTGTCCTCAAACACATGATTCTTCTCCTGTGATCACTCTGCATTGTTCTAGTGACGAGGCACTTTACAAAAATAAACCTCTAGGCACTGTAAAGGTCAGAATGCAACTGAAACGGGTCCTACTGCCTATCTGCGATCCCACTCTAACTGACCTTACGCACCCTCCCTGTGTGTAAACCCCGTGCGTATATAATAGGGGTTATTTTTCTTTCAGTTTCAGTAGATTCTGTATTCTAGATTTGCATATTTTTAGACAGGAATGTACCTGTACTGCTGTGAGGAGATTTTACAATGTTGATGACCTACATAGAGCAAGAAAAGTGAAGGAAACTAGTGTGGGGAAGAGAACAGGTAAATGATGTGTTTAACTGTTTCTCTGGGGAGCAGGTGCACAGAGTAAAGAACATTTAGGACTTTGATAACACAGTGACTCCTGAAATAAAAATCTGACTTTTCTGCACAACACCCACTCAATATTCTTACAGGCAATTCCTTGTTATTGTATAAGTGGCACATTTATGATACAGAAAAAAATATAAATTGCCCTTTTACCGGTGTTACTGCTATGGCTAAAGGATTATCATTTTTGTACCAAATGTGCACAAGAGTGGCAACAATGAGACAACCCAAAACAGGAATGCTTTAATACGTGAAGGCCACTGACATTTTGTCCTTCCTCAGCTTTTCTGACTGATTTTCACTAGTCTTTCAGTTGACTAGGATCAACGTTACTACTAGTACTGTGGTGCAGTACCTGGACCCTACAGAAGTTGTACAGGTAGTCCAACTCCTCCAGGATGGCACATCAATACATAGGTGTCTCCCAGCACAGTCTTAAGAGTATGGAGGAGATTCCAGGAGACATGCTGGACAAGGTCGTAGAAGGTCCTTAACCACTCAGCAGGACTGATATCTGTTCCTTTGTGCATGGAGGAACAGGATGAGCACTGCCAGACCCTTACAAATGACCTCCAGCAGGGCACTGGTGTGAATGTGTCTGACCAAACAATCAGAAACAGGCTTCATGAGGGTAGCCTGAGGGCCCAACGTCCTGCAGTGGGCCTTGTGCTCACTGCCCAGCACCATAGAGCTCGATTGGCATTTACCATAGAACACCAGAATTGGCAGATCCGTTACTGGTGCCCTGAGGCTTTCACAGATGAGAGGTTTCACTTGGAAGCATGTGACAGAAGTGACAGGGTCTGGAGACGCACAGACCTCTACAGGCTTGATAATGGCACCCTGACTGCTATTAGGTATCAGGATGAAATCCTTGGACCCGCTGTCAGACCCTATGCTGGTGCAGTGGCTCCCCCCTTCCCTGATATAAATCCAATAGAAGTCCTCCAGGACATTATGTTTCGGTCCATCCAACGCCACCAGGTTGCACTTCAGACTGTCCAGGACCTCAGTGATACCCTGGTCCAGATCTACGAGATCTCAGAGGACACCATCCGTCATCTCATTAGGAGCATGCCCAGATGTTTTCAGACATGCACACAAGCACATGGAGGCCATGCAAACTACTGAGTACCATTTTGAGTTGCTGCAAAGTAATTTCCATCATTGTGGCATCCTTTCATTCCTATCACATTACCCAGTCCATATCAGGAAAGATATTCTGCATGTTTTTTTCCCCAGATCTAATGTGTTTTCAAAGTTTTCCTCTAATTTGTTTGAGCAGTATATATATCAGCCAAGTTGACTGTTTGAACAAGAGGCATCCGACTGATCCTGCCCACTCCTGCAGTAGGTTTGACCAGTCCCACCCACTCTGACAGAAGATTTGACCAATTCCACCCACTTCTGCAGAAGGTCTGAACAATCCCACATGCAGAGGATTTGACTAATCTTGCCCATTCCTGCTGAAGGGCTGACAAATCCTAGCTGCTCCCACAGAAAGCCTGACCAATCCCGCCCACTCTTGAAGACGGTTTGAACAGTTCTGCCCACTGCCAAAGGACATTTAATCAATCCTGCTCACTCCAGTAGAAGGTTTAATCAATTCGCAATATTGATATTTTTGTTTGTGATATATTTCCCAAAAATATACTCTATTTACAGGATTTAAGCATTTAGCAAGGATAAATGAATGAACACATCATGTGCCACTTTGTTTCTTTGACTTTCTTTTTCCCACCCACATGAGAGTAAAATCCACTTGCCTTGTAACTATATTAGACCCAACATACACCTCCAGCTTGAATGATGTACATCAAATGTATCTCATTTCCAGGAAAGTTGTGAACCTGTGAACTTTCTAAAATTGCAAGAAAACTAAAAACTGTCATTTGTTAAATCACTTTTATTTAACTGATGAAAGTACAAAGAAAACATTGTATTTCGTAAATATAAAAAAAACAGTAGAATGTGATGCCTGCAACAAAGGCTTATTTTGTGTCTGAACAAAGAAGTTGGGACAGACACAAAATAAGACTGTGAAGGTTCTATAAGTAACACTGTTCTGGAAGGTTCCACTATTAGCAGTTTAACTGGTAGCAGGTGAGGTCATTAAGACTGAGTATAAAAGGAGCATCCACCAAAGGCTTACACGTTGCAAGCAAGGATGGTTCATGGTTCACTAATTTGTGTCAAAGTATGTGAGAGAATTGTCAGTCAGTTCAGTTGCATTGTTTCTTAGCACAAGATTGCAAAGAATTTAGGTCTTTCCCCATCTACAGTTCATTATATTATGAAAACATTCAGGGAGTCAGTAGCAGAAGCCACTGCTGAATATATGTGACCATTGAGCCCTCAGGTGCTACTGTTTGAGAAACAGACTAAAGCTGAAACATGCTAACCTGATGAACCTAGCCACATGGCCTTGGAAAGTCCATTGCTGCTTCAAGAAATGCAATCTGAAACTGTATTAGGCAAAGAGGAAGCCATATATCAATTTTGTGCAGAAACACCGTTCTCTGGGCCCAAAGTCATCTGAGATGGACCAACAGACATAGGCAATGTGTTCTGTGGTCAGACGAGTCCACATTTCAGGTTCTACATGCCAAAGATGAAGAAGACCATCCAGACTGTTACCAATGAAAAGTGCAGAAACCAGCATCTGTGATGGCATGGAGGTTCTGCATATATGTTAAGTTACCATTGATGCAGTGGCTTATATTGGAGAGACGTATGCAGCCGTCAAGACAACATCTTTTCCCAGGAACTCCATGTCTATTTCATGCCAGGCCTCATTCTGCACAAGGTACAACAGTATGGTTTGACTGGAATGCCTACAGTCCAGTTCTGTCTCCTACTGAAAATGTATGTATGTATGAAGAGGAGAATCAGACAACAGTGACCACAGACTGTTGGGCAGCTCAAGTCTTGTACACAGCAAGAATGGGCAAAAATTTTACTTACAAAACTGCAACAATTAGTATCTCCAATTCCCAAACGATTAAAACATTTGTCATATCATCCAGAGATTGCTAGTTCGAGTCTGAGTGATGGTACACCTGCCCGCTCAGTGTTTATTGCATTTTTAGAAAGTGTCCCAACTTTTATGGAAATGGGGTCTGTACTTACTTAGTCACATCAGGAACTCTATGACTAGAGTATATCCGGATAGTATTGTGTCTATACATTTGATTCATAACTTCTACTTTGGTATTCAGTATGATTGCTAACCGTGCAGCCAAAATGCAGAAGTACCCTACCAATGATGCTAGATTTTCTCAGTATTGGTAAATCTTGGTAATTTTTTTTTATTATTAAATATAAACCTTAAATATCATGGCAGCAAACAACATTTTTAAAATCCCCAAGGAAGGATCAAGAGGCTACTTTACTTATTAAGGACCTGCCAATAATTGACATATTTCTAGTCAGTAACATTTATGGCATTTGGCAGACTTATCCAGAGTGACTTACATTTATCTCATTTATACAGTTGAGGGTTAAGGGCCTTGCTCAGGGGCCCAACAGTGGCAGTTTGGTGGTGCTGGGGCTTGAACCCCCAACCTTCTAGTCAGCAACCCAATACCTTAACCACTGAGCCACTGAGCCACCCCCATATTTGTGTCTGCTAAATAATAACTATGCTCTAGATGAGACTGATGCAGATTTATTAACCCAGCCACTAAAATCAGTGGCTCTGAAGTATTTGTTTTTGTCAACCAGCACTCCTCATCTGTCTCCTGGAAAAGATGCAATCACCTGTACGTTATTGTACAAGAGATAATCGGCTTTATTGTTTGGTGCAGCATCTTCATTAGAACGGAATGAAAGATTTCTCCTTTCTAGTGGCAAAGCAAGAGCGGTGACAGACAGAACATTAATTAATGACACACAGAAGCTTACCGAATGCAGGAATACAGACACTGAACGTGGTAAAAGCAGAAAATCATCAACAGTGAATACTAAATAGGAAGACTGGGTGTCTGTACACTGGGATGAAAACATTATGATATGTATTGATGTAGTATTTTAGTATTTTTTTAAAGAATATTTAATTGCAACAGCTCTAACGTAGGTTACTTTAGGTTACTGCACATTTTTTTTAACCAGAGCTTTGCAACAAATATAAAATACAGCACTACATTTCCTTTTATCGACATTCCAAATGCTTATGTCTGGCTACAAATGCACCTAATAAATATTATATTCCATGACTACAAAAATGTGATGCTTCTCTGCTTTTCTTGTCTTACTCTAATCTGTAAGATGTCTAATGGTTCATCTTTTTTTTTAGCAAGGCTCAAGCAGAGGCAATATAACTTACATAAATATCAGACTGAGGCTTGGGCTAACTACTGTGGATAAAATATCAAACATTTCGGATCTGCACTGACACAGTTACACAAGAGCTTAAATGTAATCCAACTGAGATCTTCAGTGACAGTAAATCAGTGTAATCTGACAGCAGATTGGCTCTCTTTAACCTCAGAGTTGGATTGAAGGAAGATATCACACCCCAAATTCTTTATGACTAGACTTGATAAAGTAGAGGAAAAATCTGAAGATGAACACACATATCACTGAGTGGTAGTGATTTTATGTCCAACATGTTTGCACGGGATAGTCTCAGTACATACAATATAATACATTTGTCAGTCTTAGCAAAGGATATATGGCCTATTGCCTGTCAGCCATAGTAAAGGAGTGTGGCCTCAGTGCTTGGCAGTTCTAGTAAAGGAAGTGTGGTTTCAATGCCTGTCAATCCTAGTAAAGAAGGTGTGGCTTGACTGCCACTCAGTACCATTAAAGGATGTGTAGCCTCAGTGCCTGTCAGATCCAGTAAATGACTAAACGAGGTGTAGCCCCAGTGTACAGTAAAGGAGGAATGTCCTTGGTGCCTTGCAGGTTTAGCAAATGAGGTGTGATCTCAGTGTCTGACAGTTCAATTAAAGGAGGTGTGACCTGCCAGTCCCAGTAAATGAATAAAAGAAAGTGTGGCCAGTCAGTCACAGTGAAGGAGTGGCTTCAGTGCCTGTCAACCCCAATAAAAAAGGTCTTACTGGGACTGACAGACACTGAGGCCACTGCTACCATTGACAGTCATCCCAGTGCCTGTCAGTCCCCGTGGAGGAGGGGTCTCAGTATTTGCCAGTCCAAGTAAAGGGGGTCTTGCCTCATTGCCTGTCAATCCTAGTGGAAGTGAGGCCTCACTGCCAGTCAGTCCCAGTGGAAGAGTGTCCTCAGTGCCTGTGAGGCCCAGTAAAGAAAATCCGCCTCTTGCCTCTCAATCCCAGTAAAGGAGTGGCCTCTGTGCCTGTCAGTCCCAATAAAGGAGGCCTGACTTCATTGCCTGTGAATCCCAATAAAGGAGTGGCTGTAGTGCCTGTCTTTCCCAGTAAAGGAGGTCTGACTTCATTGCATGTGAATCCCAGTGGAGGTGTGGCCTCAGCCTCAGTAAAAGAGTGAAGGAAGTGTAGCCTCAGGTCCTGTCAAAAGACATTTTCGCACCAGTTTTAAGGACTAATCGGGGGGAAATGCCCCCCGTGGAGCTCCCCTGAGAACTACAGTCGTTACAGGGCCATTTCTGGTCTGCATTCGCACTGGAAGTAGGAAAGATAATGTAACGTAAGCCACATGACTGTCTGTGGTTCATAACAATAATTAATTGATGGTGTGATCGGAGCTGTGTGCATGTTGACTGGTGGAAAATTTATGAATGTCCAAAGAAAAGTTTCAGTTTGTTTCACTGTTTAAAGCCTGCACTGGAGAAAATCCATAAAAATTCTCGTCTCTCCACGCTGCTCTCAAAACCTGCGTGCAGCCTGATGCCTCATCTTAACATGTGGCTGAGAAATAATCTACTGTAGCGCAGATATGAGAAAGCCGGATGATTGGCACCACTTACGAGTCTCAAACCGTAGCTATTTGTTGTGTGTTAATGTAAAATCAGCGGTGTAAACCACATCGATAAACTTTTCATAGGGAGCATCACTTTTATATACTGTAAACCGTGCAAAACCCAAATAAAACACACACTGATAATCTTTCAGACTGGGTTGCGGGATGCCAAGAGGTTTACAAACATTTACTGTGTGTGTGCGCTTTGTCTTTGTGATAGCGGTAGTACAAGTACATGCAAAAAGAAGTACAGCAAACAGCATCTCCTCACAAACCTTTGTTTACACATTATCAATTATGATCGACTATATAAAAAATAAATCACTTAAAAAATATATAATCTTGTTTAAGCTTGTTGAGTTGTTTCACAGCACTGCTTTGCTAATGCCTGACGTAGCGAGTTGAGATGAAATGCTAGGCAATATTTTTAAATTTCACCTAGATGACTGAAAATCTATGTGTAGCTCCTCTGTCCTGTACAGACTCAGTAAAGCCTGGACTTCACTGTCGCTCTGTTTGTCTGTTGCATTTATTTCCATATTTTGGAGAGAGCTTCTGTTTACACGGCTCCCGGTGTGCACGAGTATACTTAAAAATGGCGACTGCGGTCAACAGGTCCGTGCGTCTGGACCAATCACGGCACACTGACGTCACTCGGTCTCTATGGGCGGAGAAACGTACTCACCCTGAAGAAGGAGCTAGAAAAGTCCCTATACACGGTGTTCTGAGAACTACAATCATCCCTAGTTCCTGTGGTGCGTGAGAACCACAGGAACTAGAACACGTGAGAAATGGGGCTTAGTTCTAAGAACTAAGAAAAGTCCCTCCAGTGCGAAAATGCTTAATACCTGTCATTCCCAAAGAAGGAGGTGTGGTCTCAGGTCCTGTCAAAGGAGTTATAGCCTCAATACCTGTCATTCCCAGAGAAGGAGGTGTGGTCTCAGGTCCTGTCAAAGGAGATATAGCCTCAATACCTGTCATTCCCCGAGAAGGAGGTGTGGTCTCAGGTCCTGTCAAAGGAGATATAGCCTCAATACCTGTCATTCCCCTAGAAGGAGGTGTGGTCTCAGGTCCTGTCAAAGGAGTTATAGCCTCAATACCTGTCATTCCCAGAGAAGGAGGTGAGGTCTCAGGTCCTGTCAAAGGAGTTTTAGCCTCAATACCTGTCATTGCCCTAGAAGGAGGTGTGGTCTCAGGTCCTGTCAAAGGAGTTATAGCCTCAATACCTGTCATTCCCCAAGAAGGTGGTGTGGTCTCAGGTCCTATCAAGGAGTTATAACCTCAATACCTGTCATTCCCAGAGAAGGAGGTGTGGTCTCAGGTCCTGTCAAAGGAGTTATAACCTCAATACCTGTCATTCTCAGAGAAGGAGGTGTGGTCTCAGGTCCTATCAAAGGAGTTATAACCTCAATACCTGTCATTCTCAGAGAAGGAGGTGTGGTCTCAGGTCCTGTCAGCGATGGCAGATTAAGGTGGACCCTCTAGCCTGCTATTTGTGTGGGCCTTCCTTACTCATCATGCTTTACCAAAAAAAAAAGTAATTTAGCATTTAGTGTAAAAGCATGCTAGGAATATTACATGGCCCACTCTTTACTATTAAAAGCAATGATACAACAAAATCATTCACAGTGCATCTGCAAGCTGATAATAACTTTTAACCTTTTAAGCCAACAGGTACAACTGCAGAAGTACAGAACACTGTTTTACAAAATCACAACATCCTTACAGAGACACAAATCAAACTGCTGTGCAATACTGATAATCAGTCTGTTTTGGCCCATTGTGGAGCTCAGGCTTTTTATTTTGAACTATTCCCAGTTTTGTAAAAGAATGCTCCGCATTATCATTGGTTACCAGCAGTCATAAATAATTAGAGAGCTACAGTATATCAACAATTGGAAACAAAGACTGTAGTTTCCTTCCGCAGCAGCCACCTTGCTGAGGTGTCCTCTTTTCTTTAATGATTCCTCGGAATTGTCCATTGTCCATTGTTTCATCTAAATAATCTTCCTCAAGATCCAAGATTTCTTTTGGAGATTCTTTCAAAGTCGTCAAAACCGTCCTGTAGGCTGGCCACGTGGTTCCTCAATGACCTGCTCAAATTAACAGCATTGCTTAAATTCAGTTCAGCCACTGTAGAGCAGGACTAGTCATGTGAAAACGTTGCACTATGTTGTTCCACAAGTCCCACCGAAAGGTCATTTCTAATTTTTCGTGAGCAGTAAGGGCTTAAGTCATACTCAAGTAAGTACTCAATTCATTTTCCTAAGAACTTATTCCTTTTCAGGGTCACAGGAGAGCCGGTGCCTAGCCGGCAGCATAGTGCGCAAGAAGAACCAGAGAACCCAGAGTAAACCCACACGGACACGGGGAGGACATGCAGACTCCACACAGAAAGGACCCAGACTGGGGATCCCACCCGGGGATCCAATCCGGGACCTTCTTGCTGTGAGGCGACGGTGCTACCCACCGAGCCACCGTGTCGCCCGTGATTTGATTCTCATCCTCAAAATACATGAGACTCAGCTCTGAGTTGAGATTTGGGATTCCTGTCATGATTGTTATCTTTTTTCTTTTTTTTTTTGTATATTACCATTAAAAAAATGTCTTTCAAACTCAATGCAGTAACTCACTTACTATCATGTCACCATAAGAGACTTTAGACTTGACTTTAGACAATGTCTGTATCCTGTGGTGGTCATTAGACTCTAAACCCAATGTAATTGTCTGAAACTATGACTCTCTGGTGTGACTCGATATGGCAGAAACTTGACAAAATGCTCCACGATGGAGCCATCAGGTGACACATATTGCATAATGAATGAGAGCTGGCTGGTCCAAGATTTTTCTGTATATGTATTCGAGAGTTTGGATTGAACTATTGAATTAATTTCCCATTGTGAAGTTGCCCAAAAATGTAACATTATTCCTGAAAGGTAGGTCTCACTCAGCTAAAACCTCACTGCTGTAACCACGTTTTTAAAAGCCTCAGCACATCTGCTTTTTTTGTCACTCTGAATTGATATACCCAGCATCACCACAGCACATAACATAAGCAGCCACAGCCTTTCTCTGATCCTTCATGTTCACCCTAGCACTGGCCTGACTTTTTCCTGTCACTGTAGCCTGCTTTGAGTTCAGACTAAAGATCTCTGTCCCAAAATAATTTACATATGAAACAAATCCCGGTGCTGGTTCGATCCCCGGGTGGGGCGACCTGGGAAATTTCTGTGTGGAGTTTGCATGTTCTCCCCGTGTTCGCGTGGGT
>JAOVYV010000001.1:30857295-30869577 GCA_025674545.1 Hassar affinis | reverse complement strand
ACCCAAATAGTACCTGCTCTGTGCTGGTCCTGTGGGGGTCCTGACCATTAGAGAACAGAGTAAAGGGGACTAACAAATTGAGAAAATGACCAATGAGTGTAAAGAAAAGGAGGTGGTCATAAAGTTATGCCTATAGGTTGTACAATCAATGAGAAAAATGAGAAAAATGAGAGGAAATAAATTATTTGGTGGTGTATAGTACTAAGCATACAAAAGTAAAGATTTTTAATTAGTTTTCTTACTCACTCCATGTTTCTCTCATTGCCAGATGAACTCTACTAGTAATAACATGTGCCCGTCTGGTCATTACTGCCCTGCTGGCACTGGTTACCCTTTTCCATGCCCTCCTGGCACATTCTCAAGCTCACGAGGGACAAGCATGGTAGAGAAGTGCCAACCCTGCCCACCAGGCTACTTTTGTGAGCAGCCTGCAATGGCCAACGTCTCTGAAGCTTTGCTCTGTGATGCTGGGTAATCATCCAGTATAGTATGAGCTGTGAATGGATGTCTGACCAAAATACACCTACATCCATTTGAGGTTGACATTTTCTATACACTTTTCTGCTACTAATGGATGTGGGTTACGCTTTAGTGCTCAAGCCATTATTTTCTCCCTTACTACAGTTTGAAATGGAAGCAGTCTGTATAGTTTAAACCATGAAGATGAATAGAAATGCATATAATCATGAGAGACATACAAATGCCAAGCAAAAATGCATTTCTTTCTTTCAGAATGCAGCAAAACAGACTCTGCATTGTCACTTGATTGGTGTGAGATTTTACATAATAATATAAGCGTTCCACCAGCATGCTAGAGACTGACTATTTTTCTAAAAGTGTAGAACAAAATTCATTGCATTTTCCTAGTATTTTATCTTAAAATTGTTTGACAAATTAATTTGACAACATAATGCCAGGGGCATTTTGTAAGCAATGTTTTTTTCTTGCTCAGGTATGTATGCCTTGGAGGCAGTCGCAGTGCTCGCCCAGTTGATGGACTGGAGGGTTATATTTGTCCCAGTGGCTACAGTTGCCCCATTGGTACCCCAGTGGAAATACCATGTAAGCCTGGCACTTATAGCAGTGCCCTTGGAGCTGCTCGATGTCTTTCCTGCCCATCTGGTACCATGTGCCCTTCCTTGGCCACTGCAGAGCCCATCCCATGCCCTAAAGGTATCTTTTTTGTCTATCCAAAAAGGACAAAATTAACCATGAACCCTACAAAAATAAAATACTATAATTGGTCATTTAGGCAAATGACCAATTCGATGTACTGTTGGGCATGCTCAAACAATTTCATTATGTTTTTTGGTTTTTTTTTGTTTGCATCAGGTCATTTCTGTCCTGCTGGCACTGCTTTAGCATTGCCATGCCCTATAGGCAGTTTGGGCCAGGTTACTATGGCTCAGTCTGAGTCTGCCTGTATACCCTGTCCACCTGGCTTCTACTGCAGCATACCAGGATCTTTTCAGCCACAAGGTCTGCTTGTACTCATAAGCTTCTCATCACTTGACATCCTAGTGTTCTTTATTCAAACGTTATTAGTATATGAAGTAATGAAATTACCAAAGGATGTTTTACAAACTGTTTATTTTTCCTTAGGCCAGTGCCAGGCAGGATATTTTTGCCAGAGTGGTTCTGCATACCCTGCCCCCATTAACATCTCCAACATCATGAGGAATGGTCCCTGCCCACAAGGCCACTTCTGTCCCTCAGGAACCCTCACACCTCTGCCATGCCCTGCAGGCACCATTCGCAATCTCACTGGTGTGTAAATGCACATAGTCAGTAATCAGGAGGTCATTAGTGAAATTTTATCCTTCCTCATTGATCAGCATCGCCGTTTTATTCTTCAGTCTTTTAATATTCATCTCAGCTATTAGCAATATGAACACTATGTATAAATAGAGGACATGATCACAGTCAGTTTCCCAAAAGCATAAGGTAATTTTAAAATGGTCATTTTAATTACTTATACATTACTTATAAATGCAAGCACTTCATTCAGTGAGAACAGGATTTACTGTGCTGCTGTTACAGGTGCTTGATTGTATGTGAAGGAAATGAATGAATAAAATGTGAATCTCTTATGGACTAGTCTACTTTCAAAATCTACCTTAGTCTTGCTGTTTCTCCAAAATTGTCCACCCTAGCTTTAAAATCAATCAGTAAGGATCTGTATTGATTAGCAAAACTGTCTACAAGCTGCAAAAATGCAACAAAACAGCTGGTCTTGTCTTAATCTTTGTGAAGCTATCCCTTATACTGGCTCCATCTAGGAAAGAACCCAGCCAACTCTTTGTTAGACTTGTACATAATGGTGTAACTCACAGGAAAGGTGTTAGTGTGCCCTCCAGGGCACAGTGCCAACTTGTGGCAAAGATGAGTAGTTAAACAGAAGGCAGTGTTGATCTTCAGACTCTTGATGTTTATTCACACATTTTAAATAAGCTTCAGACCAGCTTTTTTTTACCAAAAGAAGTGTAACTTCAGAAAGGTTTCACCAACTCCAAATTTATAAATCTAAAAACCAAACTAGTATATTTAGGAGGAAAAAAATTCTGTTGTGTTGTTTTATCAATCTATATAGATGTTTAGGAATGTACAGAAAATAAGTCACATTTAATGAAAACGTCATGATAAATGAACATAAGTTTATCCAATAACTGGAGAACAAATGATTAAAGTAAATATAATTCTTTTTTTTAAATTCTTTTTATAGGTGGCTATTCCATAGACAGCTGTCTACCCTGTCCAGCAGGGCACTTCTGTGCCAGTGAGGGTCTTAATGCTCCCAGTGGCCCCTGTTCTGCAGGCTTCTACTGCCCTACCGATTTCTCCTCTACTACTCCTAATGCCTTCCTTTGCCCCAAGGTTATACCTGTGTTTTCATCTTCTTCTTCTCTTACATCAGTCCAAGCTTAATAAGTAGACTGACAAGCTGCATCCTTACAGGGTCACTACTGTCCCCGGGGCTCTCCTGTGGCCTTGCCATGTCCCACAGGACAATATCAGCCCAACCCAGGCTCAGAGATCTGCATTCCATGCCGCCCAGGCTTCTACTGTGAGGAGGCCATTGCAGGAGACCTCTTACCATGTCCCTCTCACTCCTACTGCCCAGCAGGTATGCAGCATAGAAATACAGTATATAGGAAATAAGAAAAATACCCTCCATACATGGAACAGTAAGTTTCGCTGACATCCTTTCATTATCGGAGTTAACAAAAATAGTTAAATGGTGAATGTTGACATTTGTGGACATTTGAAAGTTTTGTATATGAGCTGTTAGTTATTAATGTAGTGATGTATGTGGTGTAATTATTTTACTAACATGTTTACCCACCATTTACCTGATGATATAATTTGATTACATGAATGTGGTATTGTAATGGTTGAAATTCTGTACAATTGTGCTTTAATGATATGTATATATGTAGGTACAATGGTTCCTCAGCCATGCCCAGATGGCACCTACACTCCTCCTGATGTCGAAGGTTTACAGAATGAGACAGAGTGCTTGACCTGCCCACCAGGAAAATTTTGCAGGTTATTTAATCCCCCTAGCAGTCTGTGTTCACGGATTAAAATCTGTCTTTTTTTGTGCTGCATTTATTTTGATGAATGTAATGGAAAAACCTTTTTTTAGGGGTGGTCAGTTAAGAGGTCTGTGCGCAGCAGGGTATGTGTGTATGTCAGGCAGCTCAGATTTCACCCCACAGAGTGCTTTCATGCCTAACACAAGCCAGTGTGAATGGGGAGTACAGTGTGCTGGACCCTGTCCTGCTGGTAGGTCATTCAGGACATAGTGCAAATTACACTAAGAGCACTCAGTATGTAAGAGCACCACTGTGTAACTATATTTATATTGGCAGGTTTCTATTGCCCAAAGGGCACAGAGAAACCTCAAGCCTGCCCAGTTAATACCTTAAGGGAAACACCTGGAGGAAGCAGCATACATGATTGTCTCCCCTGTCCACCCAGACACTGGTGCAAAGAGGGTAATGTTTAATGTCATTCTGTAGTTAATTAAGCATGACATATACATACATATATGCATACATATACATATAAGCCGATTAGGCATAACATTATGACCATCTCCTTTTCTCTTCTCTCACTGTTCATTTTCTCAGTTCCACTTAACACAGATGCACTTTGTGTGTTCACGTACTCTGCACTCTGAGACACATCCACTATATTGCTCCACCCTGTAGATGTAAAGTCAGAGACAGTAGCTCATCTGATGTTGCACAGTTTGGGTTAGTCATCCTCTAATCCTTCATCAGTGCTCACAGGATGATGCCTACAGGATGCTGGTGACTGGACATTTTTGGTTGGTGGACTATTTTCAGTCCAGCAGCACTGCGGTGTCTGATCCAGTCACACAAGTACAACACACACTAACACACCACCACCACACCAGTGTCACTGCAGTGCTGAGAATGATCCACCACCCAAATAGTACCTGATCTGTGCTGGTCCTGTGGGGGTCCTGACCATTAGAGAACAACCATAGTAAAGAGGACTAACAGAGTGTGTAGAGAAACAGATGGAGTACAGGCTGTAATTGTAGAACTCTAAAGTGCAGCTATATGGTAAGTGGAACTGAGAAAATGGACAATGAGTGTAGAGAAAAGATAGATTGATAGATAGATAGATTGATAGATTTTCTTTTAATTTAAATGATCAGTTCTTTCAGTAGAGTAAACAGCTCTGCAGACAGATCTCTATTTTCCATTGTGAAAATGCAAATGGAAATAATTTCTTCTACTGGTAATGGAAACGGATCACTGGAAGTGTTTAATAGTCTCACAGTTAAAGCTGAATCTTGGTAAGGTTGAGGATGTGCTAGCATTCTAGCTACCCATCATTGTAAGAGGACCCTCTACAGCTTTGAATCATTCTGCAACGAGGTGTTGTCATGGAAATCTTGCTGCAGACGTCTAATATAGCAACAATCCACCTGCAAAATGTAATGCCATATTTTCAGTGCAAAGCTGCTGGCACTCGTTTTAACGTGGATGAGCAGATGAAATGATCTTTTTTTCCTCTCATCAGGCTTTCTTGAGCTGAATGGATAGATAAAAACACTAAACACTAGGAAATCATGTGAGAACTACTAGTAACTAGGAACTATCACTAGGAATATTGAACAGGAATACATACTATAACACACCACTTACCTATTTTTCTGCTAAAACCTGTCATCTGCTTGGTTTGGAACTATAAAAGGATTTCATTCTTGCATATTAACAGACTTTTGATGTGAAACAGAAAAGGAAATTGTGTGTGTGCGAGTATGTGTGTTTGTGAGTGCGTATAACCAGATGCACACTTGACAAATGTGATGGCAGCAAATCAGACACTGAACTTCCCTCTCCTCCGCCCCTGTGTAGATGATCAGCTTTCAGATATTGTGGCTCAGAAGAAGAGGATTGTTTTTCACGTCACCCTAAGTAATCATTTCCCATGCATGGGAGCTGTATGAAAGCAAACGCTACCGCTAGCATGTTGTGCAGTGGCCGCTGAGACACATTCCCACGGAATCGGGGAAGAGCTTGCACGGCTTTGACCTTGACCAATGTCAATGTACTTATTTCTGTCTCCTCTCCCTTGCTTGGTTTGGGTTCTTTTTTTTTTTAATTTTGTACATCCTGTGAGAGGATAATGGCTTGATTTTATTAGGCATAGTGTCCTGTTACTTCCTAATCCCTAAAATAGAACTTGTACTGATTTGCAGATAAAGTGGAGGAGGTTGTCCCGCCTCAGAAACCGGTGTGGGACAACGCGAACGTGGACGTGAGGGTGGCAGCTGTTAAACCGCGGCCCACAAGCAGGTGCTTCGCCGTGGCCCCTGAAATGAATGTAAGCATGACCTGTGTCCCAATAATAATATATATTCCTGTAAAAAAATATATATATAAAAATGTAGGACTACAACGATAGTCTACAGTTCACGATTCGATTTTCTTACGATATTTTAAACGAAATTTAAACAAAGAACCATTATGAAAGTCGGTTCTTTTTTATTTCTGAAGTGTAAAAAACTCAAAAAGAGGGCGAGTTTGGAGTACGAAGCTCGCCATTTCCCAGTCACTGGTGATCACATGTGCTGTTATAGTGACATCTCTGGGTAGCCCTTGTAGTCCACCCGTCTGTGGGTAGGCAGAAGACACAGTGTTGTATGAAAGCCTGACGTATGACATGCTAGTGATGTTGGACAGCCCTCTGCTGTTCAAAAAATGCTATTGCATACATTAGATGGCATTATAAACAGCGCATGTGATATCGTGATATGTCCACGATGCACATCGCCACATTTTTGCATTGTTATGCATCGTGCCACGATGCATTGTTACACCCCTATAAAAAATAATACTTTAATAAAATAAAACTTATAAGCACTATTTGACCAAAAGTTTGTGGTCACAAAATATTTAAGGGGGTCTTTCTCCTTGAAACACAGCTTTGAAACACAGAGTTGTCTCGAATGTCTTTCTATAGAATATTTTTTTTCTGTGGTATAAGTGGAATAAAACACTTCAGGCTGATTTTACTATACAGACTTCCCATAAAACACTTGTTTAAGCTTCTGTCTTTGTGGCTGTGCAGTCACTGTGCAACAACCAGGACATATCAGTGGATTCCCCACCGGTAACAGCAACTCCTAAAGGCCCATTCTTGGGTGTACCAAAAGGAACCATCCGCCGACAGACATCGATAGGCAAGTGTTCATTTAAAAAGCCTCTTTCAACATTAGTGCTGTAATAACAGTGCATAACTTGTACCAGAATGGGTTTGTGTTTTCCAACCAATAAAAGAAAAAAAAAACTTGTGTGTCTGAGAAAACAAAACCATATTAATATAAAAGGTGTCCATTGTATTAGATCCAGTAATGCCACTTATAAATAAAAAATAATTGCCTTTTTGCCTGATTTGATGTGGGTGCTTTCAGAGTAATTGTTCTTATTATCCAAATACAGGTGTAACTGAAGAAGAAAAACAGTTCCTCACTCCTCCCATGTTAAAATTTACAAGAAGCCTATCAATGCCTGACACATCTGAGGACATTCCACCACCACCGGCTATTTCTCCTCCATCTCCTCCTCATAACAATGCCCCCACACCTGCTGGACATGGTTATGGCACAATCCGACCAGGATTCACCCCTCAAAATCCTACTGTGAACAGCACTCCTTCAGACAGAGGAGACTCAAGCCCTGGTTCAGGATGGAGAGACCAAGGCATGTATTACAGAGAAAACTCTGAACAGTATGATGCAGAGGACTACAGTAACAGTCCAACTGCTCAGCAGAGCCTTCATATGCGTCGAGCCCAGATTCCAGAGAATCCATACTCGGACGTTGGCAAAATGGCTAATGCTGCATTGTTTGTTCCAAACAAGCCTGCACGGAGAAAGGGCATGCTTGTGAAACAGTCCAATGTAGAGGACAGCCCGGAGAAGACCTGCTCCATCCCCATACCCACCATCATCATCAAAGAGCCCTCAACCAGCAGTAGTGGAAAGAGCAGCCAGGGCAGCAGCATGGAGATTGAGACAACTACACCCGACCACCCAGGCCAACTCCGCCCAGAGGATGGCCTCAATACAGGAAGCCCCTTGGCAACTGCCATGGTTTCTAGTACAGTCAGGGAAAAACGGCTGGAGGTTCACAGAAATTCCCCGTCTTTCAGATCCACAGATGCTGGTGATGAGGATGTGACTACCACGCCTACCCCTCGTCTGCGGCACTCAAAGTCCATTGATGAGGGAATGTTTAGCAGTGATGAGCGTCTGCGCCGGCTCATGGCTCCCCCTTCGTCCCTACTCAGCATCCCTCGAGGAGGGGGCAATGTGACAGATTTCAACAGCCCAGAACCAACCATGGTGCGGGAATTACTCAACACTAGAACAGGCCACAGTCCCATCAGTCTGCCAGCTCACAAGACCTACAGCTCAGGGAGCGGGAACTATGTACACCCTGTCACAGGAAAGCCACTAGATCCCAATTCTCCATTAGCATTAGCATTAGCTGCCAGAGACAGGGCCATGAGAGAGCAGTCACAGCCTTTGCCACTTAAGAGTGATCCCTCCAAACTGGACCTAAACAAGCCACTTTTCATTGACACAAAACTTCGGCCCAATGTCGAAGTGAGTTTCTCCAGCACTGCCACCATGGGAAGGCCACGGGGAGGCCTGCGGAGACAGATGACTGAGTCCAAGTACGAGACAGAGTCCAAGTTTCAGCTGGACCTGGGCAAGGTTGAGAAGAGGCCAGAGGAGAAGAAGAACATGCTGATTGACATTGTGGACACATCCCAACAGAAGTCAGCAGGGTTACTAATGGTTCATACCAGAGATGGGGCCAAAACTGAGGAGAACAGCCTGTCAGAAGGAGAGAGGGATGAGGATGTTTGTCCTGACAGCACACCTGGGGAGCTTCGTGATCCCAATCAGCCAGCTCCTGCAAAGCCTGGACCACCAAAGCCTCTCTCTGCTGTTCCACCAAAAACAATGATTTCTGTCAGCTCTGTAGATGAGCCTGTTAAACTCCCCTTTGGTATCCCTCCACCACCTCTGGCCTCTGTTGACATTGATGAAGAGTTTGTGTTTGCTGAACCCCTGCCTCCACCATTAGAGTTTGCCAACAGTTTTGACATCCCAGAAGACCAATCAGGGGCACTCAGTGAGTTACTGAAACAAAAATCCAACGGTATGAGTGGACCTTCACTTGCTCCCTATTACCCTCATTTAACCACAAGCAATTTGAGAGATCCAGAGATCAAGAGACCAACAGTTCTTACTAACTGCACACCTCCCAGCTTTCCTACTGGACCTCTGGAACCCTATGAGCCCATTATTGACTCAGGCATCGAAGTGGACAGCCGGAGCAGTGGAGATCCCCAACTGGAGACCACGAGTACAGTCTCCACTGTATCCAGCATCTCCACCTTATCGTCAGAAGGAGGAGAGACCCTGGACACTTGCATGGTCTATGCAGACGGTCAGGCCTTTCTGGTGGACAGGGCACAGGTCCTGCCCAAGCCCAAAGCAAAGTACGCCGTCAACAAAAGCAACGCACTTTACAAGGACGCCTTAAATGAGGAAACCATAAGCTCTTTCAGGGTGCCCTCCTCAATCCCCCCACCACCCATGGGAACTGCCCCACCAGAGCCTCTAAAAACCCCAACACAAAGAACCTCAAAACTTTGGGGGGAACCTCTGGATCTGAAAAACCTCCATGGACCAGAGACAAAACCCCAAGGCATGACTGAAATAAACTCTGTTCTGCAACATGTCAGCAAAGACAAAGCACCAAAGCCAGGGGAAGTGCTAGACTCTCCTCCAGGATGTAGAACTCACTTTGGATTGAGGTATGTCAGCCCATCACAGCCAACAACACCTGCCCTAGTAACACAGACATTCATTTAGCTACAGAGATTTGTGTGTGTGTGTGTGTGTGCTGAGCTCATGAAAGAACAAGTTGCCTAGCAACCCAATAATGAGAACAGCCTTGAGGATGAGATGAGCAACATCGGTGTGATGAACACAGACCAAACCACAGAAGAGGTGTGTTAGTGCTTGTGCATGTGAATGTGTATTTGCCTGATTTGGAACATGACCCATTTATTACTCAGTCATTATATCACATAAACTGCCCCCATGAGGGTTTTCAAGAGTCCCCTTACCCAAGTAGAAAAATGTCATCTAGTGCTAGTGATGACAATGGCGAATGTGTTTCAAGTCACATGATTATGCAGTTTGTTGTCTAAGTTTTAAAGAGCAGCACAGCTTGATCTGTGTATTAGTGGTTTGGGTTGTGTGCATATATTGGGCACATTTCCTTAAAGAAGACACATGGCTGCCTCCTCCCTCTGCAGAGCTTTTTTAAGCCTGAGCCTCATTTACTATGGAAATCTGTGGTTATTTACAGACCAAAGAACTGACTCAAAATACCCTATTTACACAGTACTTATATCACACTAGCTACTTTGATTTGATCATTCTTCAGTGATTGTAAAGTTTGGGAAGATTAACAATGTTTTGAGCCAGGGTAGCAAAGTTTTGAGCCAATTTTGCTTTCAATTATGTGGTACATCAAAGTTAGGCAACCCTGTTTACCTTCTTATCAGCCATCATTCTCTTCCCTTGTTTCTGTCTGACTTGCAAGTCAGGGCGACTGGTCTTGTACTTGGAGAAGCTTGTCCACTCTTTTCAGGACATTCCTCAACTGTGAACTAATGCTGATGTAATGTAACCTCTGTAATAAGGGGAAGGACATCATGAAGACTGTAACACTGACAAGGTGTCCAGTCACCTTGACTTATTACTATCCATTTCACAGTTACCTGATGGATTCAATTCTTCCTATTTTTCCCTCTCCCTGTTTTTCTGTAGAAATCAGGATGGCGTGTCCCTCATCTCAGGAACCCAGTCGAACCCCGGGATGTCCTTCACCAATCAGCCCAGCCCGAATGTGCCTGCTCCATCGCCATGCCGACAGGCTGAGAGCTTGCATCACCATCGCCATCCCTCGAGCCCAAGCATCACATCTCCTCCTCCAATTCTGAGCTGCTCCTCATCCTCCTCCTCTCTACCTGCAGTAAGCAGCACGTCCTCTGTACAAGGCCGAAGTCGCTCGCCTTCACCCCTCTCGTTCCTCCAGGCTGCCTCCGGCAAGCCATTCGCCTCCAAGGCAGTGCTTTCGTGGACCAAACAGGACGTTGCTGACTGGCTGGAAAGCCTCAACCTGGCCGAGCACAGAGACGCCTTCCTGGAGAACGACATAGAGGGCACACACCTGCCCAGCCTGCAGAAACAGGACCTAATTGACCTGGGAGTGACACGTGTTGGTCATCGCATGAACATCGAGCGTGCACTCAAACTGCTGCTCGACAGATGAGACTGGGACAGCGCAAGCTTTTTTGTTCTTGAGCTTCTTTTGTTCCTCGCTCATTTTTGTTTTTGTTTTTTTTTTTGATTATTTTAATACCTTGAGTTTTTTTCCCTGTCAGCTGGAATGAATTTCTAGGAACACTCACATCCAGAAGAAAAGGTTCTGACAAGGTGTTAAAGATGTGTGCAAAGCACAGATCTCTTTGTATGTGAGAGTTCCAGCCAGTGATGGGCTGCAACAAGCCAAACATGCTGTACAGTCCACACACACACTAGAGCTCATTGCTGTTTTGGGGTTTTTGGGTTTTATGGACTCAGGCCTTGTATGAATGAAATGAACTGAAGAACCAGCAGAGCTGGCCTTCCATTTTCTATCTTTGCTAAGACAATTATCCAGAGAATATTTCTTCAGCAAAAAGGCAAGGATCATCTGTGTATTGGCTGAAAAGTCATGCTTTTTTTCCCCCCTTCCTTCTACATATTTGACCAGGATGCACATGGATTTTTAAGATGAGCATTTGGTGTCATGCTGTTCCTCAGTTCACATGTTCATGCCCCCAGCATCTTTACCAGAAACATGAAGGGTTACTTCTGTGTGTGTGCTGACATGATTTTCCATCTTTTTGCCTTTGATTGCAGTATCGTATTGGGTCAGAATGGGTCAAAATCACTCAAGTCTTTCTGAAGTGTAATATCTACTGATATTGCATGTCTTCCACATTGTGAGGTTTGACTGCATTGCTGCCATCTGTTTTGGTTCCTAAAGTCCTACTAGACTAGACTGCTATTTCCTCCATTATTTTAGATTCATCTTCCAGCTCTTTTTCTTTGTGTCGCCAAAACAGTGACTGACGAGTACTTGATTAAAGTGGAATAATAGAACAGAGACGATGCTGTAAGGTTTAGAGTGTTATGCTTGAAAATTTGAAGAGTTGCCTTTAAAGAAACACGCTTGATGTTTCAGCACACAGCTGTTAGATAGGAGTCTACACTTGACCCAGTGACCAGAACGCGTCCGTCGACTCCCGGCAACATCGTATACTAGTGCATCTCAAAAAAATGAGAATATAGTGGGAAAGGTTTTATTTTTCATTTAATTTGAAAAAGGTAAAGTGTCATATATTTTATATTCGGTGCATGTCAAGAGATATTTCAAGCTTTTTTTTTTTAATGTTATTCATTATTTGTAGCTTGTAGCTCATGAAAAGCAGAAATCCAGTATCTCTAATGATTAGAATATTCCTTTTGTGAACAGCAATGACCTTCTGTGGCCTTGTGGAGGGGGTTGATGATGGTCTTCTCCACAACCGTCGAGTCAGCAGTCTTCCACATGATTGTGGTTGCGTGTGCTGAACTAGACCAAGGGATGCACACCATATATATAT
>JAOVYV010000001.1:30739403-30752428 GCA_025674545.1 Hassar affinis | reverse complement strand
GTTGCCTCATTATTCACTTGACTTTATTTGATAAAAGTGAAATATTAAAGATGATTGATGTCTTTTCATTTTTTTTATTTAAAGGGAACTCACAGTGTGTAGGGAGATAGGGATCATGGGTATATCACTACACCGGAAGTTCTGCTGTGCTGCTGCTACGTGATTGGCTGATTCTACCCCCCATAGACCCGTCAATGGGACGCAGTTAACGTTTTTTTTTTATATATATATATATAATTAATTGCTAGATGAATAAATAATTATTAGGAACAGAATAACAGTATAAGAATAGTTTAGAATGAGAATCCCAAAATTCAAGTAAAGGAAATAAAAAACCTATAATAATAATAATAATAATAATAATAATAATAATAATAATAATAATAATAGTAGTAGTAGTAGTAATAATAATAATAGTAATAATAAATATAAAAAGTACATACAGTTTGCGTGTGTCCTTTGTCGTCTCCTTCAACATTACACTGATTTAACATACAAAAATATACCGACCCAAACAGAGCTACAACTTCTTCCTTCTCCATTGTTCCTAACACTGAACACGAGAGCTCAGAGCACTGTGCAGGAGAAACCACAACCAATTAAGCAATTAAGCATTAAACAGTTAAAATGCATCGCCTACAGTTCATCGCATTTATTTCAAAAGTGCATACAGCATACAAAATTAGTCTAACAGTGTGGTTTGATTTATCATGCAAAATACTGCTGAGTTGCATGGCGCCACATGACGTTGCACTGCGTCCCAAATAGAGCCGTTTCAGTGACCGGGTTCCCTATGAAGCGCCCTTGGGGTTCTGCATCCTGTGTAGTGTGCAGGGAACAGGGATACAGCTTGAGATAGGGTTGGTTCAGCCTAAAACGAGGAACGTAGTGCGGAATGTTTGAGTTCACCGACAATCTGCGTTAAATTTTTTTAATCGCGATTAATCCTTTAACGCGTTAAAGGATTAATCGCGATTAAAAAAAATCGCACAGCACTAGTTATTTGTTGTTGGTGGTGCATGCATTCATGCATTAATAATTATGTCAGTGGAAAGTCCTCTCAAGTATTGCGAGACAAAGTCTGACAAAGTGTGTGTGTGTGTGTGTGCGTGTGTGTGTGTGGGTGGGTGGGTGTTTGGGTGTTTGGGTGGGTGGGTTTGTACTTACACTCTTACTTACTTTAGTAATAATAGCCTTTACTTTATAAAAACAACCTGGGAGTTAACTACAGTCATAACTTTAGGAAAACCTTATCATAACATCCCCAGTACAGTCATTTAAGACTGTTGATACAGTCCACTGTTGTGTTATATGAGTTTAACACTGAATAGGTGGAAGTGGCGTCTGAGGAGGAAGCTCAGGTTGAAGAGAAGGAGGATAAACAGGCAGACAAGGAAGTATGCTGAGAAGAAAGTAGAGTTTTGTGGAGGAAGCACAGAATGAGGAGGAAGTCCAGGCTGAGGATGAATTATAGGTTGAAGAGGATGTCTAGGAATGCAATGAAATATAGGCGGAGGACAAAGCAGAGGTCTGAGGAGGGAGCACAGAATTAGGATGAAGCACAGGCTGAGAAGGAAACAAGCTGAAGAGGAAGTAAGGATGAGGAGGAAGAATCACAGGCTGTGCAGAAAGCACAGGGTGAAGAAGAAGTGTGGGCTGATAATAAAAGGTACATACTGATGAGTAAGTACAGGATAAGATGGAAGCAGTGGGTGGGGAGGAGGTGAGGAGGGTGTCGCAGGAGTAACAGGTGCAGCAAAGTGAATCAGGCTGAAGGAGTGGAGTTAATATGGATTTAATGGTTGTGAATGCAGGACTGCTGTCTGGCTCATGCACCCACCCACCCACACACGCACACACACACACACTGTGTTAAAGATAGATAGATAGATAGGTAGATAGATAGATAGATAGATAGATAGATAGATAGATAGATAGATAGATAGATAGATAGACTTAGAAGTACACTTAGAAACCATGAATTTGGCTTTGCAGCTGATATAAGCAGCCTTCCTATGATGGCTAGGACTAATTGCCATGGACAGTTTTAAAACTTTAATGAATTTACTGGTGCAGTGCAGTTATTTTTACTGTACTCAGCATCTATGGAAGGGATTATTTATTGTTGCATCGGTATCACCCAAATGAGGATGGGTTCCTTTTGAGTCTGGTTCCTCTCAAGGTTTCTTCCTCTTAACATCTGAGGGAGTTTCCAACCCCCCACCCCACCGTCGCCCCTGGGATAACATTTAGGGTTAAAATTTATATCACTTAAAAATTAGGTCTGGATTGTTCATTGTTAAAATGCTTCAGAAACCAAATCGAATGGAATTGAATTCAATAGACAGATGTTAGTGGCCATTTAGAATCTGTGTATTTTAACAACCCCTCAATGTAAATAATTCGTAAATTACACACGAACCAATTAAAGACACATCTGCAAATGACAGAACAACAGTAAATAAACGTGATGATGATATGATGGTATCACAATGAATGATATTATAATAATTATTAATTCATTATTATTAATGTTTATATTATTATGATTTATTTTACATACTTTATATTCTTCCTTAGTTTATTTTTTATTGTTTTACTCGTTGTTTCGCGCAAGATTTAATCATTAGAAAAAAGAAAAAATGAAAAAAAAAGGATGAAAAAGAAAAGACTGAGGTCCGGGATTAGCGCTCGCACGTTTTTTACATCTTCGCAGGAAATCAAACGAAATCAGACGTAATCATGAGTTTCACACACACACACACACACACACACACACACACACACACACACAAACACACACACACACACACACACACACACACACACACACACACAAAACAAAAATATAGCTCATAAATAAAATACATAAACTTATAAATAAAATATAAAAAAAACAACAATAATAATAATAATAATAAAATACAAAAAACAATAATAATAATAATAATAATAATAATAATAATAAAATACAAAAACAGTTATAATAATAATAATAAACAATAATAAAAATAAAATACAATAAAATACAAAATAAAATAAAATACAAACAACAACAACAATAATAATAATAATAATAAAGTACAAAAAACAGTTATAATAATAATAAAATACAAAAAAACAGTTATAATAATAATAATAATAAAATACAAAAACAACAACAACAACAACAACAACAACAACAACAATAATAATAATAATAATAAAATACAAAAACAACAACAACAACAACAACAACAATAATAATAATAATAATAAAATACAAAAACAACAACAACAACAACAACAATAATAATAATAATAATAATAATAATAATAATAATAATAATAATAATAATAATAATGTTGCTGTTGTAATAGCCTTTTTTTCCCTTTTCCTAACACATACCCCCATATCCAGCCTCCTCTGCGCTTTTACATACATTTAAGCTGAATTGGCCTGCTTCAAGAGGGTGTGTGTGTGTGTGTGTGTGTGTGTGTCTGCACGCGTGTGTGTGTGAAATTAAGCTCATCACATACTTGCTCCATGAATTTGATGACTCCACTTTAGTGCTTATGAAGTCTGATCCGTCATAACTTACTGCGCTTTCACTCCCGGCCCAATCAGCGCGCGGCTGTGAGCGTGAAGGCGCTCAGGGAGGAGAAACTCCGCTGAACTTCATTGTTCGGGGCTTGAAAAGGCTTGAGTCAGCCCGTGCACTATAAAAACCCCTCTGAGAGAGAGAGACAGGCAGAAACACAGACAGACAGACAGACAGACAGACAGAGAGAAGCAGGGCAAAGCCGGAGTTCCTTCACTGAACCGCAGCAGCTCTTCGTTCCTCCGTTCCCTTTATCTTCCTCAGTCTTCCTCACAGGGGTAGATTCTCGGGGTCGGTGCAGAGATGTTGCCCGGCGTTATTGCTCCTCCCGCCATGTATCCCAGCCTGCTGTCTCTGCCGCGGACTTTGCACTCAGCCTTCACGGCGCCGTCCAGCTTTCGGGTCGAGGACCTGCTGCGCATCGGGCGCGAGACCTTCCCACCACCGCTTCCGCCGCCCCCGAGCCCTATCTCCCCCGAGACCGCGCGTGCTTCCTCCTGCACCGACAGGAGCAGCTCACCGCCGCAGACCCTCGCCGTGAACACGACCACACACACCCACACACACACCCACACACACACACGCACCGAGCCCGGATACCTGAAGTTCGGCGTCAACGCCATTCTCGCACCAGACACCAGAAACGGTAAGTAACACTAATAATTCTTATTAAAATGAATAAAAAGCTTCATGCACAATTAATGCAACAATGCCATAAATTATTTATGAGCCTATATGTCATGTAAAAGACGGGGATAAATAAATAACACACTCAGCATACCTGCTGCATGTTCATTACCTGCTTTTATTACATAGATACAATGGTAAAATGTTTTAATTAATTAATTAATTAATTAAGTAATAAATTAAGTAATTAATCAACCAATTAATTAATTAATAAATAAATTAATAACAGACAGGTCTGCTTTTTGTAAGAAGATAACAAAAGCCATCATATATATATATATATATATATAGAGAGAGAGAGAGAGAGAGAGAGAGAGAGAGCTCAATAAGTAACAAAATGAATGAATGAATGAATGAATGAATGGTTAATACACATCATAAACTGATATATGGTTCATTTAAAATTGAAGAATCAATCAGACCTATAGGCCTACAAATAAAATACTAATATTAATACTAATATTTTGGACCTGGATATGAATTTTGTTTTTATTTTAATTTCCTTCATCACGTGGCTGAATGGTACATTACTTTATACAAGATTGTATATTGAATGTCCTCTTGTGTATTTATGGTGCTTGTTTTGTCTGCCACAGCATCACCTCCACCTGCACTGCACTGCATGAGCCCTAAACAGTTTCCCTTCCCCTACTTCGATGCGTCGTTCCACCCGTTCATCAGAGCCGCTTATTTCCCCGGTGAGTCCCTTGATTTCTTTATCATCTAAGTGTCTACTTCAAACAGTTTAACCAGATTCCTCACTCGATATAACACAGTCATCAGGTTTCCCCTGACGTCTGTATACTGAGTCAAATCAGATACAAAAAAAACGATCATAATTGTAAAGCGGTCAGAACATTTTGGGCATTAACACAGCTCCTGACAGCAGCGCAGGTTTGTAAGGGCCGTGATTGTGAAACTGTGTCTCGCCAATTTCCAAGGCCCTGTTTAGCAAAGTGCAGTGACTGCTGACATTTTGTCCTCCTGATCCACAAATTAGTACGGATTTTCACGGTCCAAATTTAAGGCGGGTCCCTTCCCTTCATCACCGCCATTTTCCCACCGAGCCAAACGCAGATCACCCACAAAGCTTTTAGCACTGTGACCAATTAGGGCAGCTCCCTCTGGGAAGCCACACACACACACACACACACACACACACACACACACACACACACACACACACACACACATGGTATAACTAGAAGCTGTCAAACACTGACATGTTAAGCCTTAACTATGTAGAGGTATGCATATGTGCTGCATTTGTATGATAATGGACGTAGGATGTAGGGACCATCCATGCCTAAATCCTACCCCGCTAGCTAGATAATCATCGCTCAGATCATATTTAATTGACGTTGAACTACGTTTGATTTAAATTACAGCCTGCTTAATGAGTATCACAGTCTGTGCTGTCCACTGAAGTGGAATGGTAGCTTTAAATCTCGATTTAAGCAGATATTGGTCTCACATTAGTGCTAGCATGTTCTACATTACTACATAATAAATATATGCCTTTTTTTAAACTATCACCATGGGAGTTAGACTCGCCGTTGCCCACAATACCTTCATCACCATGACCAATTGGGTCAGATCCCCTTAAGAAGCCCCCCTTCAAACCCACACACCCATCCACCCACCCACCCACACACACACACACACACTCACTCACACACACACACACTCACAGCATTTCCTTACGCAATACTGCTGATAGGCATTTATCAGTCATGGACTAATACCCTATTAGCCGCTATTCAGGGCTACAATCTTCTCACAAGGCCTCACCTAAGCAAACACTGATGCTAAAAATAAAATGGATCCTGAAAACAAGGCATGGTTTAGCCTGAGAATGAATAACTAGTGTTGTGTGTGTCAGAAATGGACACAGAAGAAAAAACTTTCTATGCCTAACTGTTCCTGAGTGCAGAGGATTCACTCTATATCACTTTTGAAGCATAGAAGATTAGCTTGAATAGCAGAAGTTATGCTAGTATGCCTTGGGAATATTAGCCGTTTGCTAGTTATCTGTGAAAGTGTGTGTATTAACAAATAAATCTAGCTAAGAAGCATTAAAGGAAAAAAAAGGATGATTCATTCTTGGCTTAATAGAACTATATAGACAGATAATAGGGAATACAGGGAAAGATTCAAAGCATTTCGAATCAAAATAAATGTCTGGGATTTCTGCTTAACAAGTTAGCAAAGGAGTCAGAGAAGGAGCCAGTTAGATAGAATTAGACTATCTGCGGTTTAAAAAAAGATATAAGACGTTCTTCAAAGTACATGATATCATAGAATTGAGTAATTCGGTTTATATAGCTCATTATACAGAACCTAATGAATGGTTATATATAAAAAAAAAAACATAGCATCAAGCTTTTGTAGGCTATACAATATAAGTTTAGGTCTATATCACTCAGCCTATAGCTGATGCAAATAAGCCTTTGAAACTAGCTTGGAATAGGCTGGTATAAGGCTAAAATAAATCCCTGCCATCAGTATTCTCCAAATGATCTTGGCATGCAATTGTGTTTAGTTTCGAAGTGTAAATCCCCTTTTTGTTGCCGTAATATATGGCTTTAGTGGCCTGTCTTAAGCCTTTTTTCAGTTAGTTCATTACTACACAATTACCGTGCACGCTTCATTAGCGCTTTGTGTCCTCCACCGGAGGAGACTGAATAGCTACTCGGCCTTTTTTACCATACCAATGCTTTTGGGGAGCCAAGCAAATGTGCTAATTAGTTGCCTCGTTCCACTCAAATGGATCCCCTTCAATAAGGTTAGAGTAGGAAGAATTGACTTTGTATACATCTGCCTGTCTCTATCTGACAGACTCAATGATGCCTCTTTTTTAACAGCTTCAAACTCAGTGGTTCCAATACCGGGAACCTTCTCATGGCCGCTTTCGGCGAGAGGAAAGCCGAGGAGAGGCATGCTGAGGCGGGCCGTGTTTTCTGACGTGCAGCGCAAAGCGTTGGAGAAAATGTTTCAGAAGCAGAAGTACATCAGCAAGCCAGACAGGAAGAAGCTCGCGGCGAAACTCGGGCTGAAAGACTCTCAGGTAGGTCCTATTCGAGATAAATGCTGGTTGGAGAACAATTTTTGGAGCGACTTTCTAAATATTTGGTTGAACCCCATCCTAGGTCAAAATATGGTTCCAGAACCGAAGAATGAAATGGCGGAATTCCAAAGAGAGGGAACTTTTGTCTTCAGGTGGCTGCCGAGAACAAACTCTGCCAACGAAGACGAACCCTAACCCAGATCTCAGCGATGTCGGGATAAAGTACGAGAATCTGGACAGAGACAGCTCACACGGCGCCTTCTACCATCCTCACATAGGCAAAGATCTGGAAAACGGTTCCGATTCGCTCCTCACGTCTCCGTCACACTCCAGCAAGAACTCAGACTCTTCAGATGATGAAGAAATCACCGTTTCGTAGCCATAAAACGAAACAAAACAGACTGATTTGCGACACTTAGAACAGCAGTTGGCTAAATATTAGTCACGTATCAAAAGTTAAGGCTTAAGAATACCTTTCAAATTTGAATGCGATACAACCACGAGAGATTCTGCTGACTTGGCAGAATCAGTTTTCTGTTGTTGGTTTAATCTGCAATGCAGTCTAATGATCCATCGATGTTTTCATAAAGAAACAGAGATGCATCTACGTTACCAATGAGCAGCTATTCATTAGCTACGTCTTTACACTATACAGAAATTGATGTGATGGAAAAAATGATGAATCTAAACATCCAGGCTACTAATTTAACGGCTTTTACTGTGGCTGCGTTTTTGGAGCCGTAACGCTTTGTATACGATTTTGTATGAATATATTTGGGATACGTTGTATGGAACGTTTCATAGATTCATGCCTTTCCTGCTGATTGTTTTTTTTCCTGATAAGGTTTTCCACGTTTAATCTAAACGATGTAGATGATAAATGTATAACTTAAAGTCATATATTATTTTGTATGTTGATGTTTGTAAGGATGAAATGTATATACTTGGGGAAAAAAATATTTTTACATATTAAAAAATCCAAAGGGAATGAGTTTTTGGTTTATTTCTTTTCTTGAACCGCTGTCAAATTCAACTGGCGCAACATAAATATTTTAAAAATAAAACAAGATGACAAATCAACGTGGTCTGTTTTTAAGCAAACAGGCATGGAAATACATAAATATAAAATGAAATGAAATTATTATTATTAAATCATATGCAAATAAAAATGAGCAGTCAGACTCAAGTTAAGCTTGGGCCAAAATCCACAGCATTTTGTATTTAAATATCTTAAACAATTAGTCCTAATTCCTGTGCCAGTCCGTCCATCAGGGTCTGCACCTGGTCTTGATATGGGACTACTTCCCTGAGGAATATTTGATATACCTTCAAGTTTCATCTGTTGATTTTATTCTGATTTCTGATTACTTGGTGCTTAATTAAATGTTTATTTAGAGATCCCAGTATTACAGTTGTCAAAATGAATAGCATTAAATAATATTTTTAGTGTTTTTCTACTCATTTAAAATGATTAATTATTAAATTATTAAAATTATACTAATATTTTTATTACATTTTATTATGTTTTAGTATATATAATATAATATAATATGATATAATATAATATAATAGAAAATCATTCTTCTATCATTTTATTCTTATGTATATTATGTATCTGAAAGTAAACTTCATTTATTAAAATGATTAAAATAAAAAAATGTTAAAATTATACTCATATTTTATTAATTATCTTTTATTATATTTTATATTATTTTATATTAATATAATATAATATAATAATAGAAAATCATTATTCTATCATTTTATTCTTATATATTATGTATCTGAAAGTAAACTTGATTTATTAAAATTATTAAAAGAAATATTAAAATTATACTCATATTTTTTAATTGTTTTATTATATTTTATATTTATTTTATATTAATAATATAATATAATATAATATAATATAATAATAGAAAATCATTACTCTATCATTTTATTCTTATTTATATTATGTATCTGAAAGTAAACTTGATTTATTAAAATTATTTTAAAAAAATTACAATTATACTAACATTTTTGATTATGTTTTATTATATGTTATATTAATATAATATAATATAATAGTATTATATTATATTATATTATATCATTTTATTCTTATGTATATTATGTATCTGACAGCAAACTTGAAAATGTAACATTTGTAATATTTATGGTTATCTACAGGACGTCCATAAATATTACATTTCAGATGTTACATGTATATTTTATATCATAACTGTATATTATATATAACTGTAATCCTATAAGGTACAAATATCACAGAATAACGGACAAATATGACATGAGTTATTATCTTTATTCTCCAAGGAGTCACAATCTGTCAAAAAACAATTACAACTGAACAAACTGTACAAAGCTGTAGAAAAAGTCGTCTGTACATCATTTACTCTATTTACTTTAAAGAACTGTTAGAGAACATCTTCAATTTCTGGAAAACAAGGTTTAACATCACACACACACACACACACACACACACATATATTGTACAAGTGAAAGTATACAAAAAAGCAGAAAATGTGCCAGCGTTTACGTTGTGAGAGAAAACAAAACAGAATGCTGTGCTAGACAATGCATCAGTATGAGAAAGCACAACCAGGACAAAACTTGCATAGCGTCTCTTTAATCAAAAGGTCCGTTGAGAAAAGCTCAGCATCACAAGTCCGACGTCGTGCGTCATATGAAAGCTTGAAAAACTTAATTTCTCGAGCGAACAAAGTGCAGACGTCGAAACAAAAGCAGCGCAGAGTGCTCCTTTGAAACTGCGCGAAAATGGACGGCGGGATAATTCTCTGGATCAGGCCACTAGACACGCCGGCACTCGGCTCTGGAGAAAGCAAATCACTCTGGCTCAGAGCACTTTAGATTAGGCAAAAGAGTGCCAAAGTCTACTCAGTGTGTGTGTGTGTGTGTGTGTGTGTGTGTGTGTGTATGTGTGTGTGTCTTCAAAGTGCTTCTGTGTACGGAGACATCAAACAAGAGGACTTTTTCTCCTCTACTGGCAATTCACATAATCAATTCTCACAATCATACTCTCCATTCAAACAAAGGAGCCTCCCACAAAACAGGCAGTTATTACTGTCTTGGAGAATTAGTTAAGATTAAAGGAGCAGTTTGTAACTTTTTTAAAGTGCTTCTAGACCTGTAATAATCGAATCATTTCATCAGAACCTCGGAAAAATAGTCTTCTGCGGTATCCATATAAACGGATCTGCATGGTTGCTCGATGTTTAGACTTGTGTTTAAATTTTCCGGGCCAGAAAACGGCTTTAGATCTGTTCGACTCATGCAACAAACACGTTATATAAGGTATATACGTTTTCACGAAGTGAATGATGTTTGTTGAGGAGGAGGAGCTGATGATTTGCTGATGAATTGAATTCACAAATGACGGATCTAAAATTACAGACTGCTCCTTTAAAGCACCGTGATTTGAAAGAAATATACCGACTGGAAGCATCAATGATTTAAGGCATTCCAGCATTAAAATACCACCACCCTGTTCGGAGAGGTATAACATAGCACCTTCTTTAGCACATCCTCATTTCTCATGTAAACACAAAGCTATTGTGATTACCTCAGCAGGTGTTCAGTGAACTCCTATTTCTCTTATTGGCTTCGATTACAAATGAGGCCCACAGTGATATACCACTTCAAGGCTACAACACAGTGGTATTCTGGTGTAAACGTTTCCAGCATTTAAGATTCCTTCTGTAGATACAAAAGTATTAAGGCATTAGGAAACATTAGCACTTCATGCAGTCAGTTGTGGTCAGAAGTTTGCATTCACTCATCATGGACATTAATGTCATGGCAATATTGAGCTTTCAGTGAATTCTCTGAACTGTTCTTTTGCTGGGGCAGAATGAGTGTACACCATGCATCTTTAATAGAACAGAAACAAGAATTTGGTGCACAGGTTTAAAGTTGTTTGGGTTTTCTACAAAAAAAGGAAAGTCTACAAAAGTCTACAAAAAAAGATGATCACAGATTTACACAAGTCAGGAATGTCTCTTATAGGCTCCCGAGTGGCGCAACGGCAACGCGTTCACCCTATCATCCAATCATTCGAATCTGGGTGATGCTATAGCTGCCCGTAGCCGGGAGCTCAGAGAGCAAGATTGGCTGTGCTCTCAGGGTGGGAGGAGCAGCATACGCTCTCCACCATGTCAATCAGCATGACACTGTCCAATCACAGGCATCTGTGAGCTCATGCATACAAAAGGTGGGCGGGGCGCTTTCCTCAGAGTGCATTACACCGCTCACGAAAGCATGAAAAGTTCGAAAAGAGACGGCGGCTTGCGTTACATGTTTCGGAGGAAGCACGCGATGGCTTCGCCCTCCCTGATTGGCAGTTCGTCGTGTGACATGGGGGAAAGTACTAATGGGTGGGAATTGGAGACGACTAAATTGGGGAGAAAAATCAGGGAAAATCCGAAAAAAAAAGGAATGTCTCTTAGAACTATTTCTAAACAAATGCAGATCCCAAGATCATCAGTTCAAACAATCACATGTAAGTACAAAGTTATTGGAAGGTGGAACCATTGGTGGAACCATTGGAAGAAGGCCCAAACTGTCATCCTCAGCTGACAGGAAATTGGTTTGGATGGTCAGGAACAACCCAAGAACCACCATGGTACACCATGAAAAAGAAGCTACCTGAACACCGGTGTCACTGTCTACAGTCAAGTACAGTCAAATTTGGACCGAGAGGCTGCTGTCCAAGAAAGACGCCCCTGCTCCAAAACTAACACCGTCAAGCTTGACTACAGTTTGCAGCTCACCACACAGCCTTCTGGAGGAACGTTTATGGTCAGATAGGATAAAGATTGCATTGTTTGGCCACAATGACCAGAAGTATATTTGGAAGAGTATCAGTGAACCATTCAACCCTAAGTACGCTGAACATTTACATTTACGGCATTTGACAGACACCCTTATCCAGAGTGACTTACATTTATCTCATTTATACAGCTGAGCAGTTGAGGGTTAAGGGCCTTATTCAGAGGCCCAACAGTGGCAGCTTGGTGGTGGTGGGGCTCAAACTCCCAACCTTCTCTTCAGTAACCCAACACCTTACCCACTGAGCTACCCCTACCCCAACTGTACCAACTGTTCAGCATGGTGGTGGTAGCATCAGGCTTTTGCTGCCACTGGTACCTTGCACAAAGTGGATGGAATAATGAAGAAGGAAGTCTACTACAGAATTCTTCAGCATAACCTCAAACCATCAGCTAGACGGGTGAAACTTGGACAGAATCAGGTGTTCCAACAGGACAATGAGCCCAAACACACACACACAACAAAGCTGGTTGTGGAATGTATAAAGCAGGCAAACTTTACTTTTCTGATGTGGTCTGTGAAAAGTGCCAGGAAACCAACAAATCTAACTATTTAAATTGACCAATTCTGTCAAGAAGAGTGGTCAAATATTCAAGCTACTTCCAGAAATACTTCAGAAATATTCAAAATACTACCAGAAGCTTGTAGATGGCTACCAAAAGCCAACTTGGTAAAGCCCACTTGTTTTTTTTTTTATTTAAGATGCATGTTGTATGGGCGGCACGGTGGCGCAGTGGATAGCGCTGTCGCCTCACAGCAAGAAGAACCCGGGTTTGATCCCCGGGTGGGGTGACCTGGGAAATTTCTGTGTGGAGTTTGCATGTTCTCCCCGTGTTCGCGTG
>JAOVYV010000001.1:30269953-30296435 GCA_025674545.1 Hassar affinis | reverse complement strand
TTTCCCAGGTCGCCCCACCCGGGGATCGAACCCGGGTCCTTCTTGCTGTGAGGTGACAGCGCTATCCACTGCACCACCGTGCCGCCCCAAAATGTAAATCTATCTTCAGAAAATGAATCACCATCATCTGACCAATCAGAATGAATAATACTAATTCAATAATTCAACAGCACCCTGGTATAATACATGACAGGACAAAACATTAAACAAATGTCATGTCTCACTCTCTTTTTACACATGCTCTCCTCTCACTCTTATTCTCTTATGATATATCCCACCCCTCCTCACTCTCTCTTTCTCTCTCTCTCTCCTTCTCTGTCTGTGCCAGGAGGAATAATTTGTATAATGGAACGGAAAGAGACGTAGAATCCTGTTTCGAGACTCATGTAGCGCTGCTCGGCAGCTCGTTTTTTGGAATACGACACACGTTTGGTTCGCTCTTTCTCCCTCGTTTCCTTTGTGTGTGTCATTTCAGCCACAGCTGCATTAACTCCATTGTAGGGGTCTGGCGTGCTGACGCCTCTCCGAAAGTGTGGAATTATAGCGGCGAGCATCTGCAGCCAACAACACTGCGCAACATAATTGTGTCCTGTCATATTTAAATGCTCCTCTACTCTAGAGAAAAGGAAAGGACAATCGCTTCCTTGCTGTATGGCTCTCTCTGTCTCTCTCTCTCTCTCTTTTTCTGTTTCTCTGTCTCCTTGTCTCTTGTTACAGAGACAATGCTTTGGCCCCCCAGACTTGTCAGATACAGTGAGATGTTTGAGCAAACCGGCTATGGCAGAATCCAGTAACAGCTCGGCCCGATGTGGCCTGGAAGTGCTGCTCTGCTCTGCTGCTTCTGAACCCTTTGATAGATTTGACTGTCTGCAAACTTTCAGGCGAAGCACATGGGGAAAGCATGCCAGTACCTTTTAATACTCGTGCACTATTCCCAATCATCTACATAACATAAGAAGCTTTCATTTATGAGCTATACAAGTTCACAACACCTATCAGACCACATTTATTGTTCTTCTTGTTATTGTTGTTGTTTGTATTAATGTTGTTTTTTTTGATGCATCAGACAGGAAGCAACTTTCCACATCCACAGTATAAAAATAACCAGTTTAGTAAGAGATGTTTCTTGGTAGAAATCTCTTCCAAGACTCGCCTCACTTTTCATCATGCGGTTTTCTTCCCAACTTCTGATTCCCACCTTTGACAACACATACATCCAGATCAGCTCGAACACCAAACACCTATCTACACAGAAGGGACACATTTGGGCTTTCCATAACATCACGTACATATCAGCTGCTATGAACTGAACTCCTGTCCCATCCTTGACTTTCTTTTGCATTGCACGTCTGGGGTGATAAAAATGTTCTCTGACAGGACTGTACCTGAGCAGAGTTCATGCATGGCTGGGTCTGGTGTGCTGAATTTAGTTGAATGGTATACTGCCAAAGGCCCAGTCTCACCCTTTTCACTGGATCATTTCGAAAGACCAAAGTAGATAAGTACTTTGCTTCTGCTGTAATCATAAACACCGTGACACTCACACTGATCATCCTCTAAACACAGTTTATATGTTAGTATAATGGTAAGGATTTATAATCCTGCTGTCCTGTGTCATTTAGGAAAGCATGGGTTCCATTTGTTTTTTATCAATGATTTCTTGCTTACATCATCTCACAGAGGTTTTCCATACCAGTATTACCTCTGGCTTGCTCTTTAGGGATCTAAATTTACATTTGGTGTTTTGTTCTCCAAATTGGTGTTTCTCACAACCTGATACCAATGCATGAGTTTTAAAGTGATATTTTTATGGTAGCTCAGTGGTTAAGATATTGGACTACTGATCAAAAGGTCATGAGTTCAAATCCCAGCACCACCATAATGCCACTGTTGGGCCCCTGAGCAAGGCCCTTAACCCTCAACTGCTCAGCTGTATAAAAAAAATGAGATAAATGTAAGCCTCTGGATAAGGGTGTCTGCCAAATGCCATAAATGTAACTAAATGTAATGTAAGAAAGTTAGCCATAGCAGGGACGATTTAAATATTTAATATCGAGTCCCCTAACAACTAAAGTATTCCCTATCAAAAAGCCCAGAAGATAAGGATACTTCTTCTTCTTCTTCTTCTTTTGGCTCTTCCCTTTATCAGGGGTCACCACCTACATCTTTTACTCTTACACCAGCTCCCTGCATATCTTCCTTTACCACATCCATATATCTCCTCTTTGGTTTTCCTCTCCATCTCTTTCCTGGTAGCATCATCTCTAACATCCTCCTACCAATATATCCACTGTCCCTCATCCTCCTATTATCCAAAAAACCCCATAACAGTGTTTGCATGTAACTCTCTGCCTTGTAGCTTTTTCTCTTCCATCAGTATTATTAGTGTTGTATACAGTACCATACAGTGTATATATTTACCATTTAAAAATAACATTATGTATGGCCTATTTGTGCCAAGATGCATTTAAGATTG
Source organism: Hassar affinis (assembly GCA_025674545.1). NCBI lineage: Eukaryota > Metazoa > Chordata > Actinopteri > Siluriformes > Doradidae > Hassar > Hassar affinis. Next base: position 30,293,959 of record JAOVYV010000001.1, on the reverse strand, counting down.
TCCCTGCTAATGAAGTCCATGATATAACTTTTGCATTTCACTTCCTTTACAGAACAGAGAGATGTTGAGAGATATTGTATCTTTTAAAGCATCTTGAAGCATTCAGGTTGCGATCTCTTAATAAGGGATGATTAAAGGCCATACTGTCTCAGACAAGCCAAACAACAATTTATAAAAAGAGTAAACTCTACATTAGAATTTAAAACGGGTCTTATGAATAGAGGGATGCAAAATGCATTTTAAAAAATTTAAAATAAGTCACTGAGTATGTTATATAAGACAATTGGATGCTGCATCATCTTGTCTTCATAAAGTTGTACTGCCTGGACAGAGGCTGTTGCTTGAAACTTGAAGCAGAAATAGTATGAGTGAAAGGATTTCCATAGGGTTCAAATTTATTAGATATAGCAAAATAAATCAACATATTCCATAAGATATATCCACATGGCCATTTTTATTTTACATTTTAATGGTTGATGCTTATATATTGTTGAGAATGGGTCCCCTCGAGGTTTCTTCGTCGTTTCTGAGTTCTTCTTTGCCGTCCCTATTTTCTGTAAAGCCGCATTGTGACGACTTCTTTTCTTAAACATGATGTGCAAATAAAGATGGATTAAATTCAATTGATTGTATTGATGTTTTATTTAAACGAATGCACAAGGAACTAAAAGTAAAAGTGTGTGTTTTTTTCTAGTGATAAATACATTGTTCTGCCCTTACTTAGCTTTTTGTGTATTTTAATTTAAATAACTGCAATTTACTCGATAGCAAACGTCACGCTTTATGCTAAATAAACCTTATAAGGCTGATTCAATTAATTAATTTCATACAAATGGCACTTTATCTTTAAAATTTGTATCTTTTCATAGTTGTGGAAATTCTTACAATATGCTTAAGGCATAAATATTTGTTGTTCAATAAACCAGTCAATGAATTCGGGTGCTGCTCGGCAAAATCAACATTTCCCTAAAATAGTTTTAGAATTTGTTTTTATAGTATTATAAAGTTGTAAAAGCCCATAAGTAGTTTTTTTAAAGGTGTAATAAGCCTGGGTTTGTTTGTAAAGGGATTATTATTTCCAAAAATATCAACTACTAACATATTTTACATACAAGCTGATTAAAGTGACTCATCACAAATTTAATACCTAATGTACTAAGATCAAATAAAATGAAGCAAATATGCCATCTTAAAATCAATAGTCCTTTCTTAGTTCATATGTTTGGCTGCAAATCAGTTGGCAGTTCTTATGTGAGCAGTTCCTGTAATAACTATGAGACTGCAGACGGGTGAAACATGTCACTGAATGAGAAACAGGGTCATATATGTGCACAGAATATTCAGATAATTATAAATGAAATTTATTTTATTATAGAAATTGTTCTGAGAGACCTCTAGGGAAGACAAATACTTACATTTCGACATGAAACAAAACTGAATTATATCCAAGACACAATCTACTGTTTTAACCAAAAAGTTACCAAAAGGTATTTTTTTCATTTTGTTTGTTTTTTTTTTCTTTTTCATTTCTGATTCAGCATTCAAAGCGTTCCACATATACTTTTTTTTCTGCCAGCAAGCTTTGGAAACGAATGAATTGGCTTCTTGTAAACTGTGTGTAGTCATGGTTGCCTTGGAACAAAACTGTTGTTACTACACGTCCACAATCATTACAAAGACGTTCAGAAGTCCTTGATATAAACTGATAATGGAACAAAAGAAGCACGGCAGAAATGCTCGCGTGAATGTCGCTCCTTCCGCCGGATGCGAAACGACTTGGTTCGACGGTCCATCCACAGCTGTTCATTTCTTTTAAGGTCATAACATACAATTGGCCATTTACAAATACATCAAAATGACTGGAAACTGAAAAGAAATTTTTTGTTCCATTTTTTTTTTAAACGATATAACACAGGGCACTTTACACAGAGTCCGTTCTCTTTTGGCGCTTCTTCGAGTCTGTCCAGAGAACCCTAGAGAAGTGGCACTATCCCCATACAAAAGAACACAGGTCCCTTTTAGAGCTGCTTCTCTGTTGTGTAGTGAAATACTGCTGAACCGCTTCGCCTCGCAGCTGAGAGAGGCCAGGAGGTCGCGTCTGTTTCTCTGCACTCCTCAGCTCCCTTCACTGTAGCCTGGGCCAATATTGGGACATGTCAGGTTCACTGCCTGGCACTTGTACCGGTACAGACACTCCAGGCGAGATTAGACCTGCAGCACCAACAAAATAGAAGAGAAGGTAAGAAACGGTAATCAAGCATGTTCATGGCTATGGAACTGGAATATCTAAGAGGTGTATTTATTAAGTAAAATTGGCATCTAGATTATTTGAAGCAATCTAGAAGCATCACAAAGTAAGGAATAAATCACAACAACGTATGTTTTCATAAAATTATAAAAAATAGTCATATACATTAGAGGAATATATACATTCTACTACAGCCAATGCTTACTATTTTCATTAATTAAACAATCCCATGTCATTTTGATCCTTTCATGATAACAGTTAATGTTGTCCATGAAAGTCCATGAAACTCTTAGCTTCCTATTATCACTTATACTATAGTAGCTATAAACAGTCCTTCCCTGATTGACCTCTTGAAGCTTGTCATGTTGCCATTACTCTGTAATGAACACTCTGATGTGTTCAAAAATCGTACAAACTGGCATTGACACTGCAGAATGTTAAATAAACATCTCCTCACGGCGTTAAAGATTAGATGCCGTATTAATATCAGACTGATATAAACATCCAGTTCTATATGAATTAGCTGTTAAGACCCTTAGGGTATATAGGGTATTTTTTATGCAACTGTACCATAATAAATAGGTCTGTTTCCAGTAGTTCTTTCTACCCACAATGCATTTCTGATGCGAGCCTCATCCATTTTGAATTGTCACAAAAGAAGACTTTGTGCTAACCTGTCGAGGTTGTGCCTGAGGTGGCCATCGCTTGGCTGTTCATGTGTGCCTGCATGTGAGGGGGCGTGTAGGCATCGTAGCTCCGACCATTCACTGAAGGACTGGTGGGCAGCATGCAGGAATAGGATGAGGTCTGGCTTGCCTGGAGGACAGAGATAGAAAAAGAGATAAACCGATGTGTCAGAAACACTTATGCCTCAATTCATCATCGGCACCTGAAATGAAATGAAAATGGAGGTTGCCTCCATTAAGATTGCAATTAAGGCAGATTACTGCACTCAGATTATTAAGCCCTGGCACGGCATTTGAGGACAGAGTACTAGGTGTTGTGTAGTAAGGGTAGACCAATCAGATTGAGACCTACTTGCATAGGCAGGTTGTTGGCCATTGTGAAGCTTGGCATTGGTGGGAGGGCGCTGTACGTGTTGGTGAGCGCTGTGTCTGACCGTCCCAGCATGGAGCCTGATGTAAAGGACACTGAATAAACGGGAAAGAGCAGTTTTTAGTAACACGTCATGGTGTCCTTAATGAGTACGTGTGCGAATTCACACAACACGATAAAGTCAATATGATAAAGCTCGGTTCATCTATACCTGGCGTTGTCGGCTGAGGGATCGGCTGATAGACGCTCGTGCTAAAGCTGCTACTGATAGGTATGTGACTGGAGGAGTTATTGGCTTGTCGTCTCTGATTCCGCAGCTTTTCCTCCCTCCTCCATTTTGCTCTTCTGTTTGAAAACCATACCTAGAAATGCAATACTTATCAATCACTCTGTCCTGCAACATCATTCATTTTAGGAGTTTTTTTAATGACTCAAGGTGTACCTGTATTCTAGCCTCTGGTAAGTCGATTTTCGCTGCAAGCCTCTCACGGGCAAAAACGTCCGGGTAATGTGTTCTTTCAAACTCTGAAACACAACATTGACGTCCTGTGTTATTATCAACAAATCAATTTATATTGTACACGTTTTAAGTAGTGAATAACAACAAATTGGACATTGAAAAGTTGAAAAGTATCCTACACTTGTTCAGCGTACCTTTCTCAAGTGCCTCTATTTGCTCTTGGGTGAAAGATGTCCGGTTCCTTTGCAGCTTCCTCTTTAACTGGAGTCGCATCTGGGCCTCATCCGAGTCTTCCCCGTTCGAGCTGATGGAGTTTGTGTTCTCACCGCCTCCATCTGACTGCTGACAGCCTTCTACCAAAAGAAAAAACAAAATCAAATAAAATTTGAATCAAAGTTTCATTTGACATGACACAGGTCCTAATGAAAAAAAACATTTTGCATGTTATATGGTCAGCCCAGTAGATCTATTTACAGCTCCTCTCACCCTTTGAATGAAACATCCTAAGCACCCAGATCTCTTAGTGCTGTCAGAACACAGTGTGAAACTCCAGAAGAAGAGAAAGGGGATGTTTAATTTACAAAACATTGTCCTCTTAGAAAAAGAGGGAAAAGTTTTAAATCTTTCTCCCATTTCATTTAGCAAGTTTCTCCAATTATGGCTACATACCATATGGACATGTTGAAGGCCCATTGAGGTATAACCACCAATGCTTGAATGGAAGGGCATGCTTTCAGAGCAACACAATGCCCCAAAGGAGTTTAGAGAGTGTTAAATGCGCTCTCTGGATTGCAAACTTTCTTCGTGCTTGGAATTTTGAAGGAGGCAACAATTGAAGGAAGGCAACAAAAGGATTCTCTCGAACTACCCCCCCCCTTCTTTCATTGTAAGCAGAAGGATTTTAGTCAACAGACCCTTTTCAGCTCGGTGTGTTAACCTTTATGCACGAGCATCATTAATCACTGTCCCTGAGGCCGCCCCGTTCAGCCTCGCATAGGATTTATGCCTTCTATAGGCAGTGGGAGAAAAAGCACTGGGGGCCCACCATGAAGGAAGCGGCTCAATGACGCAGAGTGTGTTAGCAAAAAGAAAAAAAAAGGGGGGACAGGGGAGCCGACTGTGAGTCGATATGCTTTAACCTGCTGCGCTGTTTGGAAACTAATGTAACCTTGCTGCGCTCAATTAAAAGCATTACGTTATGCAGCGATGGCCTCGGTTTGCTAAAAGGTCAGGGCTGAATTGGACACGTTAGCTGCACTGAAGCAAACCAACATTATGGCCTGTCTGATATACTTGGCATTTATACAAGAAAAAGGAACGATACACTCGAAACACTTGAAATTTTTCAAGCCCTAATTTAGCATGTAAGAAGTGTGTTAGGAATCTATACTGCTCTCACAGCTCTTACTAAACTAAATATTAAACTCCAATTAAACTTATGCATGAGATGAGTTTCATTCATACATCATAATACTGAACAAGACAGATGAATTAAAAACAAATACTTAAAAAAATGCTATTATATTCTTTCATACGGTAACACATTATTATCCAAGTAAAAAAAGATTTTTTAATTATATTTAATATTTTATATGTAGCATAATATTTCCCCATACTAGGTATATACTATAGGATCAGTAGCCTTTTTTTTTTTTTTTTTTTTTTTACCATTGCTCACATTGCTTCAGAAATGTCTGTTTCTGTGATTAACATTTAAAAATAATTAATTAATTAGTTAATTATGAGTAAAAATGAATTGGAAGTGGATAAAACCTAAAAGCTTTGATTATTATATCATTATTATATTAATAATAATAAAAAATATTTGATCGTTATTATATTACTTTATTAAATGATGTTCAGTGGATTTAAGCGGTGGATGTCTGTCACGTGTGCACAAATTATTGCTGCAAACTGGCAATACTGCACTGACGAAAGCATGATAAAGATTCTAAACTGTGCTTGGGTATCATGAGGAGGTGAAGCATATTTAATAAACAAACATGCATGCTAATGTGAAAATGAGCAATTTTCAAATTTGCTGTGAATTTTAAAGCAACTACCAAAAGAACCCAAGCATAATGGTCAAATTTACAAAATGCTAAATATTTCACCAGATATTTTGATGTTTGAGTTATTTAAAAGTTGAAATGTTTCAGTGAAGGTAGCTACAGGTATTCCAAACCAACTCTTGTGCAAGTTCATAGCAAACTAAAGCCCAGATAATTAGCGAGATAGCTTTAAATCCACTGTTAATAATGAGTTTGCCTGCTTAGGATACTTTTCAGATGAATCTGTTGATTTATCCAGTGATGGGTGTGACAGTGATCCGATGGAAACCATGTTAATAATAGATTGGAATGAGGAATCAAATTCTTTTAAAATGACCTGCAAAACCCTGAATTGTTCAGAAGAATACATAACGTGTTGCACAGCATTCACTTTGTCTTAGTGCATATTATGTCTGGGACATAATGTATGTGAATCAAGTCAAAGAGTATCCTGTAATGAATCATATTACATTTACGAGCCTATATTGATTTGATTTCAAGTGCTGGATGACCCACAATCAGAGTCAAGCATCATACATAAGTTATGTTTATCAGGATTAATGATCTATGAAATATATCAAATACCTGTATGTAAGAATCATTAAATCATCATGTTGTGCATTAGAAATATATTCTTCCCTAAAGTTTCGATCGAAACGCTTTACAAGCTCTTGTAGCTCTGCTAATGGTTTTCCAGTACAGTGAGTCGATCATGGAGTTAATACATCTAGATATTCTGTGAAAATCATAGAGCGTCTGCGTTTATAGTGTCCGTCCTGCACCGTGCCATGCTCTTAAAAGTGACATGTCTAATCGGTAAGAGGTGCCACTTTGGTGTCCAGGCCTGCAGGAACATTTTCTACAGCTGCCTCTCTCCGGCTAGACGCTCATTCATGTCACCTTTAATGAGATACAAAACGTCCTCTAATGAGCCATTACACACAGAGACAGTGCTGTTCCCATAACACATTCATGCGCGTGACGGAAAACATCCCCCTTTTGTACAGAGTATCCCACGTGTTATGTGTGTGCATGTGCTTTTTTTTGACCTCGCTTGCACCGTACAGACAGGTTGAGAAGGACGAAGTGACAAAAATGCTCAGGGTTACATTTGTGTAATTTTGATGTCTTTTTTTAAAACAGTGCAGAACATAAAGGCTTCGTCTGCTGAGCTGGAATATTGGTTATCTATCTATCTATCTATCTATCTATCTATCTATCTATCTATCTATCATGTCTTTTTGTCAGATATTCTTTATGTTTTGCTGTGGAGATATTCATAATTAGAGGATCTATGGCCTATTTAACATAATATTATTGATATTGTTGATAGACCTATTGTAATAATGATAATAATAATAATAATAATAATAATAATAATAATTGTTATTATTATTGTTGGCAGTGGTGTTGGTGGTATTATTATTATTATTATTATTATTATTATTATTATTATTATTATTATTATTATTATATAACTGTTCCTTGTTGTTGCTGGGGTTGTACCCTTATTTTGTTATACCTTCATTATGTATCTTTTACCTCCAAATATGGATACAGTGTACCTTTTAAAAACGCATTATCATTATTAATGATCGGATGATAATTATATTTCAGAATAAAGCTTTAGTAAAACTGTATGCACCTTAAGCATGCAAAATTAAATTACATATATAAAAAAATGTGTACCCTTGATGGTACTATGCCAGCCACAAGGAATGGTACAGTTTAGTACCCTTCCAGCCCACAGAGCCAGCAACCCTTTCACATTTCTAACGTCTTGCTCACCAGCTAGTCGATTGAGAACAAGCTTGCAGTACCTTGGTTCTGCTGTCCTGGCACCGATGATCCGGGGTACCAGCCCGGCCGGGTCCCCCACGCTCCTGTCTGTCCGTTCAGCATCCTCAGCTTCTCATACATGCCATCTGCTCCCATCTGTTGCTTCTCGCTAGCCAGGTTGCGCAGCACTCGGTTTATGGACGACACCTGAAAAGACGAAAACCCCAAAGATGCGGCACATTTTAATTAAAAGTGCGGGTCCTCGAGATGGCAATATTTGTTTGGCGTTTCTGGCCTCGATATTAAACACAGGGGATTGATTTTAGGCTGAATCTCAAACAGGACATACAGTGCACTGCACCGAGCGTGGCATTATTTCATTACTGCGTGTCGTGCACTCAATACGGACACGATTCAACTTTATAACGTGTTCAAGCCACTGTGGTGATATAGAAGCCATTTCGCATGATCGAAATGTATAGACGTGAAATGACCTGTAGTTTTGATGACTACACTTTCCATTGTTTTAATGATGTGTGCGCAAGTGTGTGAAAATTGCAAAATTCAGGTCAGGATTGCTAAACAATTTTTCTGCTATTATTTTTTTCATCCAAAACATGATAGTCTAAGCTAGGCAAAATGCCAACCTCGTAGTTGTTAGTTTAGAAGACTGTAGTCTTTGATGCTTTTATTTGATTTTGTTACTCGTTTGTCATTTTAACAGCTGCTTCGTGTGGCAGGCATTTCCACGCAGTTATCTCTCTCTATATATATATCTGTGTTTTTCCTTGATTTGTTCTTGCTCTTAAATTGAACATAATGCCCGGTGTAGGCCTAAGAGGCTACTTTGTTGACCTAATGAGATCATCTATTTAATTCCCCGTAAATATAAATTGCTCATGCTAATCTATGTCTAATGAGTATTTGAGGACTTTTTGAGGTTGTTGTGTTGCATGACCCACACCCGCTTTGGGTCTGCAGAAAAAGGCAGAAATCTAATCCTAGATCATGAACCTTAAATTCAGATTATTGGTCATTATCAGCTCTGCTTTCCTAAATATTTTTTTTCTTTCGGGATTACTAAAGCGCAATGTGATCATGGTTGTAGGCAAAACAGCTCTAAAAATAGCACAACCTGCCACGCCTTGACTTTTGGTGCATTCCTGAAGCCTGATTTAGTTATTCCAGGTGAAATGATCATGACAGGTATGCGCGGTTCTAGCCCACTATTCAGATAACTTGTTTTGCACTCACGCTCGGTATGTTGTCGTTCGTGCAGATGCCCTCGGAGAGCAGTCTGTCCCGGATTTCCCACGCGAAAATGGACGGGCACTCCCTCTTGAACTGGGCGATTTTGCCGACCACCTCAGGTGTGGCCACTCGCGGTTTACTTCCGCCGATCGCGCGCGGTCTAATCGAGCCTGTTTCGTAGTACCTGCCCAGGATCTTACTCACACACCCGTTGGACACCTGGACACAAAACGAGAGACACAAATCACACACATTATTTAAACAAGGCGTGAAATGTTACGTGCATGAGTCCGAACATTGATAAGCTTACGTTTTCATTGTCCAGCACTTGGACTTTTGCATCGGAATGGGTCTATAACACAAGAAATATACCTTCAGTGGTACAAAAACTCTTTATGCAGTCCTGTTTTTTTTGTTAGAATCGATTAATGTAGATGATATCAGGAACAATTAATTTGAATTCGCCCGGAAACAATTGCGTTTTTGTTTTTGCTTTTTTGCAGTAAACCACTGTTTGAAGTTTTGTAGAAAAATGGATGAATATGAAACAACTTGGGTGTTGGTATAATTGAAACTAACAGCAATTAGTGCAGAGTGATTATTTAATAGCCTAAAGCCAATTTGCATATTTTCAGATGAGTAAAACTAAACCATGAAGCAAGACCAAAACCAAAACAACGTTAGTTATTTTGTGCTTTTTTAATTGCAGGGAGTGCAAAAAAAAGGGAGGAAACGTTTGTGCTTTGCATGTCATCGGCTCACCTGCAGAATCCGGGATATGTCGCAGGGGCGGGCGCCGCTGTGCGCGAGCTCCACGATTTTCTGTCGGGTGGAATCAGGCAGCGGTCTGCCGTTAACGAACACACCGCCGAGCTGGTTCACCCCGCTGTGACCTGGACGGAAGAAGAAAACAGCATGAGAGTGCATTTTTAGCTTAGCCAAAAAAAAAGTAATAATAATAATAATAATAATAATAATAATAATAATAATAATAATAATAATAATAGAACAGATTGCATAGTCATTCATCCACGCGTTAAAATGCACAAATCTATGCACAAATATCCGCAATCATGCATTACAGTCTATCTTACAAGCTTTTTTTATAGTGTAGAATACTTCCCAAAAAGCAGTGAATCTTTGCCAACGCAAGCTTCATCGATCACAAAAGTCGACATTATTAACGCTATTAGAATAATCGATAAATACTGCTAGTTAATCCGCCATATATTTGCGTCTGCTGTTCCTCCAGATGTGCTCTTCCTCGTGTCAAGTTCTTCTAACGCGATCGTGTTATTATAACACCTGCACTACACATGCTGCGGAGATCTTGCGCATCTTTGAAAAAGCCTGAAGACGGATCAGGTGATTTATGGTATCGCGAATTCGACAATAATGCTCCTTAAACACCGCACAGGATTAAAATCAGACATATTATACAGGTGGAGCCATTCAAATCGCACACCTTTACAATCAGCCTAAAACAAGCCACTTCACGCTAGGTATATCAAACATATTGTATATAAATGGAAAAGAACAACGAAGAAGAAAAGACCATCAAATGCACCAAACCTGTGCCCAAATGTGGTAAAAAAAAAAACGAGTTTAGCTCCTGGTGTGCACTGCTTTCCCTTTACTTCTTTGCGCTCTTCCCTTCCCCTGCGGAGCCTCCAGTTAAATTGAGTCCAAGAGCACAAGCTCCTTAGCAATAAATAAGCTCCAAATTTAGAAGAGGGGGGGAGAAACAAATATGATGAGCCTGCCTGACATTTTGTCTTTAAAATAAAGCTAAGCTAAGCTGCACGTCAAGTTTGAGCTTAATATCTGGAAATGGGCGGAATAAGTCGCTCCGGATCATGCTTGGGAAGGCTAATTGGAAAAGATCAAGCTTGGAGCACTTGTGGCAGGCGATGTCACTTTATGACAAAGCTTTGCGTTTGAACGTTGCATCGTCACGACAAAAAAAAGTAGCATGATAAAAAAAAGAAGAAGAGGGGGGAAATGCAGACGACGACCCTTTCTGCCTGCATTTTGGATATCACCCTGACTAAACTGGACTCTGCTCATTTAGCCTTGAAGGGAAGCTTCATTTTAATATAGCCAGGGGGGCAACTACGCGCGTGCACGTTCACGTGGATGCGCCTTACCATTAAGTACAATAAAAGTGGTCTTGCATTCTACACGAACGAACCCGAGCATTTTACGCGATTGGATTTCTACGACTATGACTATACTGACAGTAAAATCTACATGACAGTAATAATAATCCGATACACAGACAAAACCAAAAACAAAACAAGCCCATGCATATCCAGAAATACTCTTAAGCACGAATAAGACACACATTTTATACAGCATAGTCCCTGTGGATTTATTCAGCTATCTGATATAATGATCAACTTGCAAGAGAAAGATGAGGAAAGTCCATCACCGTGTCGTTTTACAGGCTTAATTCACAGGATTAGAGTAAATCAATCAACAATCTTTTACAGAGAGGTCAGCGCGGATGAGCATATTGAAGATTTATTGGCTTTGGGATTAAGTCCCTTATGCCCCCACCTTCCTCCAAAAAAACCCCCAAACCTCAGTTGACAGAGCCAGAACACAGATCGGAATATAAAATCAAAGTTTTCACTTGAAAGGTTAAATCGTCTTCATTATGAGTCCCTAGGGGCAATAATTATGCGCCTTGTAGCCTATTCTACCTCTAATCAAATTAATAGCAAGACATATGGTGTCAATTTTCTATATTACACCCAGGACTTATTTAGCATTAAAAAGCTTGGAGAGCCTCTAAACAATCCATCGCCTGTTTATCTCCACACACAACATCACAACATTAATAATAATAATAATAATAATAATAATAATAATAATAATAATAATAATAATAATAATGCACACTTTATTTTTTTACTTAACACATTTCCCTTTACGTGAATAACCATATTTTATTACGTCATGTTTTTATTATATGTTACGTTCATATAGATTACGTCTATTTTTTCCCCCTAATTTTCTATTTAATTATTGGTCCTAGATTTCTTCGCGAATTTATCTATCTAGCATGTCGTTTATAAGATACAAAAGAAATATGACAGGATCTCATTCAACACACCTTCATTACAGATGTCAGACACCTCTGGTCCAGCATTAAGAGAGAAAATATTTCCGGTTTATTATTATTATTATTATTATTCCCAAGATCTTGAGACTCATAATCATAATCATAATCATAGTCATAGTCATACAGCTGCACAATATCGCATGTGTTTTGAACAAGGAAGTTAATGTGGTTTGCTAGTTTTTGTTTTTTTTTCCCTTACACAGCTCTCACAGGGAAATTTCAGCCAAATGGAGCGTGTCAAGTGCATTCATGCTTCCTCGTAATGCATGTTTCTCAACATAGTTCTTTTTCCCTACATAATATAAGGGGATTGGCAGCGAGTGGTAACATTAATGGAGGTGTTTCTTAGCAGAATACACACATATATAGGTCTATTGAGCTCTGTTATACATGTGTTGTCTTTATCTGGCTTTGCTTTTTAAGATGCTTGACAGCTGATTATATATACAACGCATTTATAAACCAATAAATGTATAATAAATGTACAAAAATAATGGAGTCTAATATAGGCTAGTGTTTACTCTTCGATTGCATTAAATTCATTTTATGAATTCCCTGGCATGACATTTTTTAGCATTCATCAATAAAAACGTCTGTCACGTTTTTTTTGTTCAAATCATCACATGCAATCACGTTCACGTCAAACATATTGGAAGGAAAATTTAGATATATATAGACAGATATACAGAGAGAGCGAAAAAAAACTTCACTTACTGTTTTGCATCATGGACGCTACACCAGACTCCCACGTGGTCCGGTTATAGTATTCTATTAGTCATAAAGAAACAATAATCACGGTCAGTTTCATTTTATTTTTTAAAGATCAGCATGCAGATTTTGCAGTGCAGTGATTTGATTGTGTGCACAAATCGTTAGGGGCATTATTGTGCAGGGTGGTGGATAATAATAAAAAAAAAGTTACTGATTCGTGCAATAAAAAAAGTGAGAGCACACTACTGTCTCCATAATTTGTTTTAAATTATCCAGCGTTTAAACTTGCCTGGAAACAGTTGACTGTCCGCTTATAACAATTTATAGACTCTCATCTGCGTCACCCTAGTTAATAATTCCCTATAGGACAAAGCAAAACATTATTAGTATCACCTAGTGCACCTAGCCATTAGTATTACTTAATGCATTATAACTGAAACTTAACGCATTGCATAATTCTTTCTTACTCCTCACATTACACCTAAAATGTCGGATTTCTGGTAAATTAGTATTTAAATAATATATATTAGTTAAAAGTACTGAGTGTGTGTGCATCTTCGCTTTTACTAACCATGTAAAAAAAATGTTGGCCAATAAAATGTTTGGTCAATATTTATGTTAGCGTTTCCCTTTTTTCAAATTTGGATTTATAACATTGTGTTTGTATTTTTTTTTTACTTAGATTTCAAGAAATTAATTTCTAATGATTTTTCGCAACTGAACACGAAAATCCCGACAGTAAAATCCGATCACACAAAATCCTGACCAACTAAACAACCCTAAGAAACATTTTATAAAAAGAAAAAGCTGAAGAGAAAGATCCTACCTCCTTTCCCCCCTACACCCAGCTCAAGTAATTTCTTATTATAAGTATTTGGACGTTAATTGTGTTACTGGTGTGTGTCGTTATAGAAACTGGAGTTAAAAAAAGAGAAGATATACAACAGCGCAGTGGGGAGCTCAATTTGGCAAAAGACAATTGTATTAAAAAAGAACCCATTCAGTTTCATTTACCCAAAAGGAAAAGGGGGCCATTGAAGAAATAGGCCCGGCTTTGATTTTCTTTTTCTATCTTTTTTTTTTTTTTAGCTTTTTTTCCTAGATGGACTGGGTGTGTGCACGTTCACACGCGCGTGCGTGCGCGTGTGTATGTTTACACTGTGGTTTAACAAATAAATGTATAGAACCATGTCGATCATTTACGTCTTTAATAAAAACCACACCGTTTTATAACGCCCTTTTTATATTGAATTAACAAAAAAAAACTTTTGGTATCACCAGTTATACACCACTCTGTTATACTTTTCATTGAATACTCTATCAAATATTTACGTAAATATTAATCATGCAATTCCCTTAAACAACCTTAATCTTACTTTGAGTCTTACAAAAAATGTGGTGTTTTTTGTGCCAGCCCTCCCCATGCTCTCAGTAACGTGATGCCCCTGGTTTAATGATTAGTGTTTTAATAATGCCTCATCTGCATTTTACGCTTCTTAATGTGCAACACAAAGCCTTTAGTCTTCCAACATGCCTATTCTGTGCTTGTCAGCCTTCTAATAAGTCTATATTGGCATGCAGAAATGTCAGTCAAAAAACAAGCGACGCTAACTATAGGCCTGTCCTAAACATCCAACATTAAATAAAACTTTATACAGACCATTATTATTATTATTATTATTATTATTATTATTATTATTATTATTATTATTATTATCCAGGATTAAGCATAAATAACGTGCTAAAATCATTTTAAAAGATGTTATCCAAACAATAATGTCCTCCTAATATTTTTTAAAACATTTTCTGTAATGGTGCTTTCATTTTCGCAATGGCAGTGCAGTCAGTTTCTGCTTCTGGAGGTAAACATGTCCATATATTTAAGTTTTTTTAATTGTTTTTTTGCGATTTAATTTAAAAAGAACAAGGTTCTCAAGTTCAAGGGATTTTTGGTGAGCGTGTGTATGCGTGTGCATGCGTCTGTGTGTGTGTGTCTGTGTGTTTTGAGTGTGTGTGTGTGTGTGTGTGTGTGTGTGTGTGTGTGTGTGTGTTTGAGAGAGAGAGATCCAAACTGACACCTTCCTCGCCGCTTCATGTCGTTTCTACATTTTCCGCCGCAAATTTACTGTTTTCTGTCATAAAATTGCGATTCGGTTAATCACAAAAAGCGACACGATTTAACTGAATGGGTAATAAAAAATATAGCCCTTAGAAATGCAACCATTTTCAAAAATCTTGTCTAACTTAGCCCACTTGTTCAGGCACATGAGTTTGAAACGTTTCCTTAGACGGCGCATCCAACCTCTCCTTCTGTTTTTCTCTGTATTAAAGGATTGTATTGTTGTTCCGAAACAACACTAGTCGAAAAAGGGAAAACTTGCCAACAGTCGTTTTGTTTTCAAGAGTTTAATCAGATAAGAGTTTAAAATAATTAAAAAAAAAGTGTTGTTTTATATCGCCCAAAGTGTTTATCTGCCCGAACGCATTTAAGTTTCCCTATGCCATCCAATGCACAAAAAAACGACAATGTTTTTACTCACCTTTTTGAGGCATTTTGTGGTTTTGTTTTGGTTTTTCCCCCTGCAGCTTGTCACTCGGTTGGAGCTTCTTGCCAAATTAGCAGGCGACGTCGAAGAGAAGTGAAATATTTCTCCTATAGTTTTGTCTTTCCGTTTATAGTTTCCAAGTGACGGGTAGAAAATAGAAATCCCTGCGAGACACAGAGGAAATACAGGGTTTGACAAAATGAAGTGGAATGAAACTCCGAAGCATCGCGTGAGCATGAAAGAAAGAAATGAAAAGACAGAGAGACAGAAAGACAGAGAAACAGATAGACAGAGACAGACAGATAGATAGAGAGAGAAAATGCACCTATGCTGACGGTACTCTAGTGTATGTAATGTATGTTTCTGCTCTGTGCCTCCTCTTCAGTGGCCCCATTAGCGGATCCTGACCTCTGTCATCATCTTCAAGTAAAAACAAAACAAATGAAAGGGAGGGAAGAAAAAAAAAGGAAAAACACTCATGCACACTCTCAAACACACAACTTCCTCGTGCCCTCTTGTACGTCTGAGCGGGAAACCCGGCGGAGAAGCTAGCTGCAGAAAACTCACTAATCACTCCGCTGCGCGCATGCAAATAGCAAAATGCTCCCCTCTCCCGCGCGCACCAAGTACTGCTGCCATAATGCGCTGCTCGCCGTTTTTTTCACGCGCGCGCTGTCTATTGGACGACGCACGGCGGGAGCTGTTGCTATAGAAACCATAGCCATAGAGACTCCACCAAATGTGGGAAATGTGGAAACACGCTCAAGGAAAAGGTTCCTGTGAGTTCTATTAATGGTTCTCCGAAGGGATTGTGCGCCAATAAGTGCCAACCCAAACTTTCATTAGAACCCATCGCATTAAGCTCTAAACCACATATATAGTGGAGTGGTGAACTTGCAAAGGTAAACCATTTTTGTTTTTCGTGAAGTCAAGCTGTGATCGGATCCCGGATTTGATCTGAGGAGGATCCGGTTTTCTCCTAAACTGTGTTTGGTTGTCAAACTGTGAAACCAGCTCGGCTTCTTTGCAGTAAAACGGTAGTCAGTGAAAGCAAAAACCCTGAACCGAGATTCACATTTTGTAACGTGAGCCTGCAGGCTTGTCAGGTAAAGCAGAAGTTACACACACCCGTGCTGCAACGCTGCGTTTGATTGTTCTCACATGGCCAGTTATATCTCTACGGGTTACTGAGGCGGAAAAAACAGCTACCAAAAGCACTCTGGCCTTTGATTGATATGTAGCCCATGGCGGGGTGTTCAGGCAGAATGTATTCTATCTGTCCAAATATTTAGTATTTAAACCATGTTTCATTCTTTTTTTTAACACAGTTACAAGGCCTAACCAATTTGCACTCTCAAGAAACAAAGACTGGAGGGGCTGGAGGGGTAGTGCTCATGATATGTGTCTGTCACCTGGGAATGTTCACAAAGCATACCTTCACAATCATCTAAGATACATAAACAATCCTTATGTAGATTTGTAGAGCAAACACGCACTTGCATATAAACCCAACGTACTGAAGGTACATAACATGATAAAAATGTGCATGAATGCATGAAAGCAAGTACATTTTTAGTACATTAAGGCTACAAACTACCTTTTCAGAAATTAAAGTATCGAATTGCACATCATTGTGCACCACCAAGGAGACCTGACATTGTCTTTTTTATTGTCATTAGCTTTACATATTTTACTTCTTACGTCATAAAAAATCATTTTAAGATACATGACTGAACCTTTAAGGACCACTGCACTAAAGTGGTTAAAAGTTAAAGTTAAAACACGCACCCTGAAATCCTGAAAAATTTGTTTTCACGTTATGAAATACAAAAAGACCAGTGTGTTGTGAGAGGAGCGTAAATAAAAGTGCAATTAAGCCCAGTTGCATGATGAGACTGAAACACGCCACATGTTGCTGCTTGCTTTGGGCATTGAACACCTCGGCTCGGTACACGGCAAAAGCGTGTGTTTGGTGCTGCACTCATTCAGTCGTGCTGTTTAACTCCTCTGCTGGAGTGGGGATGAGAGTCCGGGGTCGAGGGAATGTGAAATGGAGTCATGAAGAAGGAGGCAGGGTGTAAAGGGTGGGAGTAAGGGAGGGAGTAAGGGAGCACGGCGGGGTAGTTTAGAAAAGAGGACTGAACAGTGTTTGGGACACTCAGAGTCCAAAATAAAGTTGTGGTTGCATATGTAGGGTACACTCGACTCGACTTTTGACATGTGCTTGAAGAAAAAAAACGCAGGGAGCTCATCAATAAACTATAGCGAAAGTGAATGAGGGCCCTGACAAGCATCGCATTCCCCCCACTAAGGCACAAAATGAGGAGACAAACGACGCTGCCAAACAGTTTGCAAATCGCACTGAAAGGAAACGGGATAATGAGCTGCAGTGGCATCTCGGTCGGGTGGTGCTGCAACACCCCCTCCCTTTCTATATTATCAAGGTTGTGCCACTTCCCCCCCGTGTTTCTCTCTCTCTCCCTCTCTCTCTCTCTCTCTCTCTCTCTCTCTCTCTCTCTTTCTGTGAGTGTGTGTATGCGTGTGTAAATGTTTTTATTATATTTAAATATATTTATTTGCTTAATTGTCTATACATTTCTTTTGCACTTCTTTTTTTTAATATAAAAGTAGATTGATCACATAGACTACTTATTCATTTATTATTCATATATTTATTTGTTTCTCTCATGACAAATGCATAAACCTGTTTTTAAATCCATTTTCTGTAAATATCACCGAAGCCTAAATTAGGCCCAATCGTGATGTTTAAGAGCAAATTAAAAGGAGATTAGCTCTTTCCTTTGGGAAACGTGATCGCTCATTGCGCTTACCTGTAATTCTACTTAATAGTGTGTAATTTTACACATAGTCCTAACAGGGCACGGGCTAATTGTTTTTTTTTTCTTTCATAGGTAATTAATCCACTGTTATAATTTTCTTGTTTTTCACTTCATTGACTGAGATGATTTATAGTAACCTGTTGTTTACAGAAGGTTTTTTTAAGTACCTGTAATAGGCCTGCATTTGCAGTTTAGAAAACTGTGCTATTTTACCCTGACTATTTTATTTTATATTAAATCACATGCAACATTTTTGTAGGCGAGTTAACAAGTTCCAACGTTTTTTTTTTTTAATTTCACTGTTCAGATGGCTTTTCTGAGGTCTGTCAATTAGTCCAATTCGGATTAGCACTGAGCCCTGTTCGGCACAGAGAAGAAAAAGACCCTAATCTTGTCGCTATTTTCCCTAAGGGCAGAATTGTCTCAGGGCGCCTCTCTCTAAAGTTTTTTAGAAAAGAAGAAAAAATAATAAGGGGAGGGGAGTGAATACATCTGACGTCATTCTTGGAGAGAGAGAGAGAGAGAGAGAGAGAGAAAGAGAGAGAGAGGGTAGGAAATATAACAAAAACCATAGAGTGCCACTAATGTATAACGTGAAAGGGAGATAAAGGGGGCAAGCGAATAAAGGGAGAAAGAGCCAATAGAAAGAAAAAAAGAGCTTTATCGTCTCACTGTTCTGTAATTGTAGAGTTGGCCAGTGCTTTGCTATTAACACATGCAGTGACTGTGTTGGAGGGAAGGAACTGCCAAACATTATTATTATTTTTTCTGGTGGGCGGTTTTGCTCAGTGGCACCTTGCCTGTAACCCTATAGGCGCCATGATCTCTGTCCATTTATCCAAAAAGGAGCAAGTCACACATTATTCCATTTCATTAGGCCCTAAAAGTGGAAAGATGGAGGCTAGTGGAGTAATAGATTTTAATCACCCCTCTTCTTTTCCTGTGGTGTAGGCTACACCATCGTCACATGGCATTGTATGACTGCTTTATGGCGCTGCATTAATTTCCGAGTGGCCAGTAGAGATGTTCGAGTTATCCTAATAACTCTGACATGCTGCAGTTGTGACAGAGTTTATGGGCCGTGTAATCTGCATTTAGGGGCAACGTGTATGGCGAAAACTACTTACTACTTTAAGGTGTATCCACCATGTAGGTCGATATGTTATTTATGGATTTAAAACATCTCTAAAGTTTACAAGTCAGCATTGCATATTCAGGCACTGCATATATTTATAGTCATATTATTTGTATTAGGATCAGTATTAGAATTGACTGGTTTATAGACGTCTCTATTAATCTATGATTTTTTTAGACAAATATGATCAGTCACAGGTGACTATGGTGTTGAGAGAAAGAAGTGAATGGTGGTTCGACCGGTTTGGAGATTATTGAGGCTGGTTGTTATTTCACACCTCAAGATTTTTCTTTCGCTCTTTTTTTCAGTAAACAGCAGCAAAGTCATTCCGAGTGAACGCTGTTAATTGCATCGATTTGCAAGCAACAGACGTGTTAGTGTCGAGCAGATTTACAACGACATGACGGCGTCTCATTTTAAAGCTTAACGCTTATCAGGGGTGCATTTATTTATTTAGACTATTTTTTAATCTCATACTCGTATTCAGTCATTACGCAAGACTTGCAAATACGCTTAGCCCACGCAAATAGCCCGCACCAGGTACAGTGTGTAATTTATAAACTCACCTCAATTTTTTTCCGATTGAGTCCCGCTGTCTGATCATACATATATTTACAGCTGAGTCGTGATTAGATGCCCGACCCCAAAGCCATTCGGGTACGGTAAAGGATGCGTGAAGAAAATAAAACACCCCTTCTGAATTGATTTCACAAAACTATTTCCAAAAGTCGATAATATCCAGTCCAGCGAGCTGTGCAGGTAAACTTCTTGTGATTATAAAAGCCTTGTTGAGATGCTAAAAGTAAAAAAAAATTAAAAACTATCTAGGCTACAAGATAGAAAACTGTCCCGAAACTTCCACTTGCTTCTTTCTATATGTATTTTATTTAAATGCAAAGCTTTGTCAAATGCGGGATTCCTTTCCGCAGCACATTAAACACCGGCAGAATGTAAAATAATATTTAAAGAAAAACAGACGGCCTCCGTTCTTACACTCAACTTTCGCCTTAATATTCTCCTCGTCTTGAATGTGATTGGCTGGGATGACTGGAGACGTCACAACGAGCACAATTTGGCACGCCCCCAAATAGGGAAGTTGAAAGCGGACAGTCTCCAGAAAAATGTCTGTGTGCCCACATGACCCCCTTAGAGGCTATTTTAACTTATTTGAAAAAGTACAAATTGTGTGATTTGATGAACAAACAACTACCACAAAGAAAAAAAGGCTAGGTTTAAATAAAACTCGTAATATAAAAGAGTTATAATAATCTAATTCATTCGTGTTCATTATTTCCATAGTGAAGTCTCACAAATAAAACATTTAGTTTAAGGTTAGGTCATAACCAATAGCCTTAAAAAAAAAAAAAAAGAATATATATATATATATAGGTACATTACCAATGTTTGTAAATATAAGATTTTCTGACATAATCCTATTGGTTGTAAAATGACCCAACCATATTAAGCGTCTAGTTGTATGCCTCATTATTTTCTCGTTTAAATTTTGTTTTGGTCATTTTTTCAAGTTAACTGCACACAGTGATCAGTGATCAGGCATGGCGTTTAGGATACTCTGCTATTGTGCACATGCTCACATGTTTACGTTTTTTAGAAAATGGCCTAACCCCGGAATGCATTCTTGAAATCCGTTATAGACCTTCAATTGTTCTACATCTTCTTGGTGATGTAAATGATCCAGGCTGCTGTTGAATCTGTCCTTGTGGTCGCTCTCCTTCCTTCCCTTGCCAAAATGACACTCACTTCCCACACAGTAAGCCAGCAATTTTGCATTGGGATCTCAGGCATGAAAATTTATTAAACTGTTTTTTTATTAAACTGATGAATGCGTTGTTATATATCCTCGTATGCTAGTCGTTATTTATATATGTATATAAATATAATATATATTATATATATGTGAATAAGGCTGAATGAGCTGCTATCGTTGTGCGTCAAACAGCTAATGTCAATTTTACACGGAGACTGCACACGGTAAATACGCAACCGTGTGTGTGCGCGTCTCTCAGGAAGTGTACAGAGAGATATGGGATGCTTTTAAAGGAGAGATAGGAGAGCTGGACTCGGACTGATTGCTGAGACCTGCCGCCATTAGACACACGGGCTGTGTTCCTATTTGTGATCTGTCTCCTCCAGGTACACTCCAGGTACACTCCAGGTACACTACAGCATTGTTATAGAATAATAAAACAAAAAGAGTCACTTTTACGTCATCTTGGTCGAATTAGGCTTGTTTGTTATTTTACTGGCGAACTAAACTAAATAATCTGTAAAATAAAAAAGAATGCAAACATTATACAACTTATTCACAATTCAATCCAGCACATACAGCTCACAGAAACAGATGAATGTAAATAATTTATAAGGTAGTGCCCCTAAACGTGGGTAGTTTTGTTCCTTTGTTATCTTAAAACGGGTTCATGGAATTGCAGGGCGCTAATTTTGTACCTCAAAGTAGGCTCAACTAATGTAATGTGTCAAATTTCTGTTGGCCAGCTAAGGCTCTGGAAGACGAGCTCAGCGCCCCAGTTAGCACACTAGTCCGCAGATTGGAGCGCAGCCGCAGTGAAACCGCGCAGCGCTGCAGGGGCTCTTGAGAGTCTCCGCTGGAAACCGCACGGCCTCGGAGCGCTTATCGGGCTCTCAGTAAACCGAGACAGGACGCTAAAGCCGGGACAGGTGCTGCCTTTCCCTTTCTCGGCTATAACCCCACTCTTCAGTGCGTGATCAGGCGTGAACGCAAATCTGTCCAGCCAGCTTTCAGCCCTACGCCGGCCCTCTGTTTCCAAGCGCGCGTGGGTGTGTGTGTAAATAAGTGAGACAGAAGGAGGGGAATGGAGCCCCCTAAGACACACATAGCCAATTTAGAGAGAAATCAACCACCGAGCACCTATAGCTTTGTCAGCGAGATCTGTAAATATTGCTTACTAAAAGAAAAGATGACATTTACAAACACTATACATCCATATCTTACATCCATACTACCACTGTTATTATTATTATTATTATTAGTAGTAGTAGTAGTAGTAGTAGTAGTAGTAGTACTAGTAGTAGTATTCTCTGACTGCTTTAGTAGTCATATTACTGTTTACCTATTACCTATTACTAATAATAAAATATTAAAATAGAAAATGAATTATTATTATTATTTTTTTTTATTATTATTATTATTTGTAGTAGCAGTAGTATATAGATAGATAGATAGATAGATAGATAGATAGATAGATAGATAGATAGATAGTTACCTAATCCTAACTTCTTATTAAGTAGACTTCTCTTTAACAAATAGTTCCCTTATCTGGGATATTGTAAAGCCTATGTAAATAAACAGAACCCGGAACTGTTATAGTATGTTTGGCCTATTGGCCTTAATTTATATTCATCCACTGATTTTACTTTCCAAGATCAAATGTTAACAAACTTGTAACCGTCATTAATCTAATCATTAGTTTCAATATTAAAAACTGATTTATGACTATGCGTTTTAATTTTATCTACACATCATTTATACCCCTGAACAAAATACGATATTTATTTAACGAAGCGCCTCTTTGAACATTATTTCCTAATGATCGCTTTATGATTATTGTACTATTTTTCACAGCCAGGAATAACCTATTCAGCCATGCGGCTTTGTGGGTATTCTTACTGTTCTTACTAACAACCGGACTGATGCATATATTTTCAGGGTTTCTGCTAAAGATGCTTTCGCAGTCTAAGGTTTCTAAACAAATGAAAAGAAAAGGTATTCTGGTTATTAATAAGACAAAATCGGCGACTTGGAGAGAGAACAACTAGAGGAAAAGCTGTATGTATATTAGGCTGGCCCACAAGTGGCCATTTGGGAAGGTAAAAAGAAAAAAGAAGAAGCAAAAAAAAGAAAAGAAAAGAAAAAGCAAGATGTGGACCGTCCAACGGGTTTTTTGCTCTTATTCCCTGACCCTTATGATAAGATTAAGTAGGCCATAGTGGGGGAAAAGAAAAAGGCGCAGATTGACACCTGCCAACTTGACTGCGACGGGATTGGTTTTGACACGTCGTGCTGGCAACAATAAGGCAAACAAATCGCATGGATAATAATAAAGAATAATAATAACGAGGCTAAATTTGTCAGAGCAGAGTTGCTGTGTACGCGGGCAAGCTGGGAGCTGACAGCGGGGAAAATGTGAGCTAACGAGCACATCAGACATGCTGACAAATGACAGCCAGGCTAAATGAAAGAGCCTCGGCGAAAACGCGCAACAGCAACACCGAGGCTCTCCAGGTTGGGCCAATAATATACACTAATTATACACACGCTGACATTTAATGTAATTACTACAGTACATTACTCAGATTCATAACTACATTATGGCACACGCTTTTGAAAATCTCAATATTTCGTTTTAACGCTGAGGATATAATACTGACATAATACTGATTATTAAGGGCCACAAGCAGTGCTGTTGTAACGATCTGACTCAGAGTCGATTTAAATGATCTTTGTCTGGTCCATTTAGGACTGCTTTTAAAAAGAAAATCAAAATATGCTTTTAAACTTTGGAGATTGAATTTGGCTTGTGATGCACGCGAGTTTTAAAATGATTTAGTGTTTCCATGTTATCTGGTTCAACGTGTAGCTTTAAATGCAGTGTATTGTGGGTTTTTTTGGATGAACATGACTCTTCTGTTCATCCTCAGAGATCACTCAAATCGACTCAAATTCAAGTGTCACCTTTTATTTCAAATAAAAATATTTAATGACAAAATTGAAATGTAATGAAGAAATGTAAATGTGTATATAT